>PVJD01007204.1:0-87459 GCA_004026545.1 Mormoops blainvillei | reverse complement strand
CTGAACCAGCTTCCTCCCTGGAAAACGCCGTCCACAAGACCACTTCCAGGCTTCTGGTGGTGCGGGGCGTGTGCCGGGAAGACCCGAAGTTGAAGGCAGCTAAGCTAGGGGCGCCTGGTGTGGGGCTGGGAAAACAGACATAGAAGTGGGGCTGGAGTGAGGGTTAGTGGGGGGGTGGGGGGGTTAGGGTAGGGGTTAAGCATAAAGTCATGTGGCAGCCACCAGGAGCCTTGCCACACACCTGTAGAGGACAGGGTGCAGCCTGGGTGCCAGGGCCGGGGCACATTTCTGCCCAGTGCCCAGAAGCCCTTTGCACTCACAGTTGAGAGATTCAGGGCTGAGTTCCAGGGGGAGAGCGAACGTGGAAGCCGGACGTCCAGATAAATAGGCTTTGCCTTTTCATGTAGATCGGCTGCCCTCCGTCCCGAGGCTTTGGGGTCCCCTTTTAGTGCCATCTGTGATGAACTTACGTCAGCCCCTGCTCCTCCACGCACTGTGAAGTCTCCACGTGCATCTCATGTCCCTCTCCCCTGCACACTGAGCATCCATTTAAAGAAGAGAGAATTAGGGCGATGATCCTCACTCATGTTTTGTAAAAATGAATTGCAGGCTGGGATGGGGGTTTTGACATCAGCTGGATTACCTGCCCTGGCCCAGCCCCGTGCTCACGTGGGCGTCGGCCACACTCGAGAGATATGCTTGGCCCGTGTCATTTTATTCCACGAGATCTGCCGTAGACAGGAAGGCGATGAACATGGGGAGTTAGGGGGACTTGGTCCTCATCCAAGGAAAGGGTTTTGACAGTGAGCCCTGAGCTCTAGAAGGACCCACCTGCCGGGCTCCCTGCCATGGTTCATTCAGTCACTGACAATAAGAGCTTTCACGCCAGAGTCTCTTCCCGGTAAGACGGAGAGATGGGGGGGAGAAACAGCTCCTGCCTTGAGGGGCCTTGGCCTTTGGGGTCTGTCCGCTCAGCAATGGTCAGTGGGTCTGAATTCCCACTTGACTGCTTCCTAGCTGCTACCTGTGGGCGAGTGACCAAACTCCCCTGAGTTCTTAGGTTCCAGGCAACAACGCGGCCCTCACAGGGGTGTCTGGAGGGGTGTGATCTGTCTTCCTCATCGGCCACCCAGGCTTAGTGTCCTCCTTACACTAGGCACACATCCTTCCCCACCCTGCCCCCAGGTGCCACTGCAGGTCTACAGGGAAGAGACCCCGTGGAGAAGCCAGAAGCGAAGCACGACCGCCAGGAGGCAGCAGCAGCGCAGCGTGCAGGGCAAGGGGGTGGCTGCGCCCCGGCTGGGGAGGGGCTCACACATCCAGGTGCCCTGGAGCCCGAGTCCCAGTGGCGCAGGCTGGGGCCCCAGTGGTGCGGCAGGGTGGCTTGGGTTTTGGAGCCAAGGATCTGGCAACGTTGACCTGGAGGACTGTGAGCCTGCCGCAGGGCCACATTCCCCTTGCCTCCTTCCGGCAAAGGGAACCCAAGATGTGTCCCCACCTGTCCCCCGTTTGCAGGCGCTGCTCCAGCCTCCCTCCCTCTCCACACCCACGCTGGCTCCGCTTCCGCTTCTGGCAGAGATGCTGACTGGCCCCAGTGCCCTCCCCTTAGCAAGGCTGTGATCAGAACCAGCGGTCAGACAAGCAGGGTCAGGAGGACGGTGTGTCCCCAGACTCCTGTGAGGTCTTCTCCACTGTCTTCCACTCAGGTTGCAAGTTGCCAAACGCCTGGGGGCTGAGGAGTCCTGTAGTCAGACTGCAGCCCTCTCCCTGCCCCCCGCCCACCCCTACACCCACCCCCGCCGGGAGTGCAACTGCCTCCCACTGAGCCTCCGTGACTGGGGGCACTGAGAGGACTCTGCCTGGACTGTTCGGACCAGTGGCAAGTGGGGGGACTGGAGGTCGGTCAGCAGCAGGACAGCACTGGTAACGGAGCAGCGGAGCCAGGGCCACAGGGGCTGTGGGCTAGGGGGTAGGTGGGGGGCCAGGACACGGGGGCGGGGGACCACGCTTATCAATGAGCATTCGAAGAGCCGTTTCTGGCCCTAATTAAAGACAGATAAATATTCCGCTTAGCCAAGCTAGCCGCACAGTGATGGATGTCACTGGGGGAGGACTGCCGAGATGGTGGCCCCTACCTTAACAGGTCATGTCACGGTCCCCCACACCTGTTTGAATGTAAGGTGCACATAACTCAGCCTCTGCTGGCTTCAGGGACATATTGTCCCCTGTGACTTGCCCTACAAGCCAAATGAAGTTGTGTCCCGGGGACCTGGGGCCCACAGCCGCCAGGAGAGCAGTGCCACCAGCACAGCCCTGGGGCCATAGCCCCCCAGTGACTGAGACAAGGAAGGGGGTGCCATCATTAGGGGAAGAGAACCAGGGAGCCCAGTGCTCAGCTCACCCAGCAAACCAGGTTCTTCCCCAGGACCTGGGGACTCGTGGGGCAGCTGCGAGGACCAGAGGCAGTGGAGTCATCCGGCACTTAGTGCCAGCCTGGCACTCAAAACGCAGGTGTGACTCAGCATCACAGGGACGGTGATTTGTCCCCAAGCACCCCGACTGGGAGGAGTGGGCACGAGGAGCCTGAGGGTATCCCGTGGGACTTGAGGAGGAGTCTGGGTGAGGCGGGAGCGGAGGAAGGGCTGGAACCCGGACCTGGAGTGAGAGGGGACTGAAGAGCACAGTCCCATGTGGGCTGGTCACTGCGAAGGGCCGGCCCTCCTGGCCACCCTCCGCCCCTCAGCATGATGGGGTGTCGCTGTAAGCAGCTGGGAGGCAGGGTCACATGCAAGCCCGCAGACAGGTCATCTGTTCATCTGGTTTGTGCTGTTTCTTCCCCGGGTAGGTTATGACTAACTGCACTGAGAGCTCAGACCACGCCTTGCTCGTGCTGACATTTTAGGACCTCTGGGACCCTCACAGAAGCTATCGCATCTCTCTTGTGCAATCTGCCACATGGCTTCCTGCCTGCTCCACGAGGGGCCCACTGTCACTTTGCTCCGGGCTGTGCCAGGGCCATGCCAGGCCTTCCTGTCTGGTGCCTGTGCTACCCCCCAAACTTTCCACCCCAGAGCCACCTCCTGCTCCAACACCCTTGCTCTGCTTCTGGTCCCCACCCAATTACCCTTCAGATAGTACCCGTTCCCCACCCCCTCCCCAAGGCCACCAGAAAGCACCTCCGGCCCCTGTGATCACGCTGGGAACGCAGCTGGGCGTGCCCCGCTCTCCCAGCCCCAGCTCCCCTCCTGTTCACGAGGCTCCAGGAAGCTGGTGCCTTCGTTCCTCCGAAGTCACCGAGCTCCTTCTTGTCCCTGTCACTTTGCCCCTGGCAGATGCCACCTCATTCTTCAGGTCGACGCCTGTTTACTAAGTAGGGGGCTCCTGTCCTTTGGAAGCACAGCGTTGTTCCTGGAGAGCTGTCCGGGGGTTTGCAGGTCACTTGTCTGCCTGCCATGCACGTTCCCTGTGAATCCAAAAGCTCTGTACGGGCAGCATCTGCTCCCACATTGGCCCCCAATGCCCAGGGGCTCTACCCCGCTCTTCGGACCGAACCAACGTCCCCCAACGGGAAGGGCCGGGGTTTTGGAGCCAACCAGGTTCAGCCTGGCCCTGGCTCCACTGTGCGACTACCACACAGTTGTTACCGTGGCCAAGTGCCGCCCCCAGCACCCCCAGGGCCCACCGCAGACACTCAATGAACCGGCCCCTTGCCCTGCTTGCCCGAGTCCCCTGCAGCAGCACCGACACTTGGCACTGGAGACACAGTGACCTTCGGCTGAATGAACAGGTCTTCACAGGACACTGAACTGTATCCCCTATAATTACACCAAAAATGGGAGGATCGGGCTCACTGAAGGACTTCTGAACTTGTTTTTTCTAACCAGCTGATGGGGGCATCCATGTCCAGAGGCCAGTCGTCACCAAGAACCGCCACAGTTCAGTCCCCAGGGCTCTCAGGGAGCCTTCACCTCAGCCCGGCCTCTTCCTTCGGACACGGGCCCTCCCGGGTCCAAAGCCGCAGGCCGAAGGCTGTTCCTTAGGATGCAACAGGAGACCCCTGGGCCCTGCACTACACCTATGCCCCAGCCAGGATGACCAGTAGGGAAAAGGATGCTTATCGTATAAAATCGCTTGCCAGTGTGACCTCAGCTATGTACAAAAGGAGGTGCAAAAAGACAAAGTACGTAAAAGATCTTAAAAACTAACTCTGAGGTTAGGTTATGAATGACTTTTATTTTCTTTATATTTTTATATTTTTCAAGTATTACAACAGACGTGTATTTCTATTATAATTAGAAAAAATCAACATTATCAAATGCTGGATAGCATCAAATTTGCCTAAAATCAATTGAGCTGGTAATGAACCTTCCAACAGACACAGTCAGCCACAAGCCACACTGCAAACAAGACTTGGCACAGTCCTGGCATTTTAAACACAATATAATGAACAAGGCCTCCCACAAAAAAATGCAGTTTTTGAGGCCGATTTCCATTTTTACTTTTTTTCTTTTAAAACATCACGTATTGTTTTTTTCTAATTCCTCTCAGGGGACTTCTGCCTTAATTTTGTGTTTTGAACAAAAATTTGTCAAATGAGTCCCTTCGGCTAAGACCTGGCAGCTCCAGCACCACCTGAGCCACCCCATCGCCTCTCTTCGCACGTCTCTGTCCCTTCTCGCCCTTCACACCAGCTCCAAGGGCGTCCAAACTGGGGGTGTGCATTTTAGCTGCTCTGAGACTGGAAGCCTTGTTTAAAAAAAAAAAAAAAAGAAGCTGCTAACAAACTCCAGCCTTTCCAATGATGATACCCGGAGAGATACAGTGAAAGGCAACATTGTAGAGCCCGAAAACACAAGGTCCCATTTCAGGGTAAAGCAGGTTCAAATCCCAGTCTATGGTGCGGCCATGGGCACGGTGTTTCACAAAGCCCAGCTGCGCCCTCGTCTGTAACAGGTGACGCCATTTGCCCGTCGGCACCCACCCCATGGGCTGCTGTAAAAGACCTACTGCTTGACGCTGGCTCCTGCCGGGAGCTCCCCCAGCCGTCCGCACCCTCCAATGAAGCAGGCGGCACACGCACTGCCTCCTCAGAAGCTGTGAGCATTGTCCGGGCACAAAGGCGGAGGCTCTCTGAAGGGGTCAATCACTCTCTGTCCACGTTTATTTTTTAAAATGGGGGAGGGAGTGGGGGGCTTTGCCGGACTACAAACCGTTTTCTCCCCACTCTGGTCCTGCCCAGGTTTCCTATCAGGAAGGCAGCGTGGTACACAGGGGACAACTCGGGAGGGCCAACTTGCCAGACGCTCCTTTGCAGTCTCCCATTGGCCTTTGTGCCTGCCCTCTAACACCTTCAATTCAGGTGTAGCCTTAGTGTTTTTTAAATCCCTGATTCTCTGAAACATGTGATTTGCTAATCCGCACACAACTGAAGATACACAAAATGAGGGCCACGTGACTGAGAAACTGCCACTCGCCCACAGTCGGCAGGCCCTGGCGGGCGGAGCCGTGGTCCGTCCTCCCCATGCTGCCCGGGTTTGCCGCTTAGCATTGATCATTGTCACGAGTGCTGGTGTGGCTTTGGGAGCTCAAGGCTCAGAACTGGATGCAAATGGGAGTACCTGAAAGACCAGCGTTTGGCAGCGTTCAACTTATGGACTGGAAGAATTACCGAAGCTGTGTTTTTCCCTCCCACGGTCACCCTGGAATCTTCATTGGGACGGGCTCAGGTCAGTGGTATTCAACCTTTTTCATCTCACAGCCCACAAACTAATTACTAACATCCTGTGGCACACCAAGAAATATACTTTTGCCACTCTGGACAAAAAACATGTAAGTATAATTTTGATTCATTCACACTGGATGGCCATTGTGTTGGTTGTTATCATTGTTTTAATTTGACAAGCTAAGAGAAAAGGGGTCCATGCCCCTGGCTAAGTAGTCAGGTGCTGCGTGTTACAAGTTCTTGCGGCCCCCCAGGGGGCCTCTGGCGGGTACCCCAGAGTGCCACGGCACACAGGTTGAAGATGGCCGATTTAGGCTACTCACACCAACAGATATAACATTTCAAGGCGTTATTGGTGATCAGATTTGGCTGAAATATTTACAAACAAAATCTACCATCAGGTTCATCTGACACGTTACGCTTTAATGGAACCCCAAACATTCAACCTCTTTCCAGTGCGCGACTGCCTACATCCTACATTGGACCACGGCTCGCACTGCTGCAGACCACTTGGCTGACCCAACTGAACCTGTCGGTCAAAGCCTGAAGGCCCAGGAGTATTCCAGGGCGAATGCTTCAGGGCTTAAGGCAAGATCTGAACGCAGCTCTAACCTGAAAAAAGGTGCTCCTTCCACTAGCATGCAGAAAAGGTGTTCGCTAAACACCCCAATGCCGTGAACATGGGAAAATGGCGGTGGGGATGGGTGGCCCAGGGGCCACTTTGCTGCAGGCTGTTTCAAGAAAGTGCCACACCCGACAGACGATCCAGTGTCCTGCAGAAGCCAGTTTGCCCGCCAGGGACTAGGCACCCCACACACTGCCCCTTCCACCAAGCCTTCCACTAAACCGAAAACCTGGACCTCGCCATCTTACTCTCCATGGGGCCCGACCCGCAAGGGGCTGCAGGGTCTGTCCCACCTCAGCCCCTAACCCACCCCGGGAATTCTCCTGCCCCCCATCTCCTCCCCACGGTAACCGCAAAAGCAGGCTTCCAACCGAACACCACTCAAATCAGAGAGCCATCAGACGCTTTAACTCCCGTCCTGTACTCAGGAAACCTGTTGCTTTGGGTGTCACTGATAGTCTTGGGTGGTGATCAAACCAAAAATTACAAATGAGGATTTCCAAATAACTCCTAATTAATATTTTCCTAACTTCTGTGGTTTAGCAACTAACTTGCCATTACTAATAAGAATGTAACAAAAAAATCACTTTCATTGCAATGTAAATTCCATGAAGCTAACAACTAAAAAAGTGCTATGGAGAGATTTTGAAACGGGTTGTTGAATAATCAAGGGGGGAAGGGAGGGCATTAAGTTATTTTCTCTAGGTTTCTGGCCTCACTGTACTGTTCATTCACTTTCTCCAGCCCAACTGCATTACCCTTTTTAAACATTGCACCTCAAACGTCTGAATCCTTCCAAACCTTTCTGGGAACGAACAATTTTCAAGGTTTCCCACTGCCTGTTTGCTAAACAGCCAAACCCAAAGCTCTTCGTAAAAGGAAGGCCGGGAAGGAGGTGGGGGAAAACACCGGAGTCCTCGCAGCTCACCTCTCTGCCTCTCACCACAGCACCCGCCTGTCTCCAGGGACCAGTTTAGGAGCCTGCGACTGGAACCAACCCGGAGAAGGGGCCCACAAGCGCTCCCTCGCACCGCCTCCCACATCAGAGGGCAGTCGAGAGCGCAATGCAGAGCAGCAGACGCCACCACTGCACAGGGTCACAGACATGGGAGGAGTGACATGGAACCTGACAGGCGACTTGAGCTCATCTGTCTCAGTCACTGGTGTACCTCTGTGTGCTTCTTGAATCCTAAGCTAATGTACTCCAGCCAGGTCTGCCTCACTTAATGAACCCTGGTCTCACACCACACCCCTGCAGGGAGTCTCACTTGGGGTAAGAAAACTCCACCTGTGACAGTTCAGAAATCTGTTTGAAAGTCTCATGTTAAAGGAAGTGGAGATCCGTCAGAACTTGCTTCCGAAAGTTGCAGACCGAGGACACCACCTTGAGCCCGATCTAAAATTTTAAATCCTGCCTAGTGATGGAAATGATAAACTAGGGACTCATCTCTCAATGCCTGAGGCCTCCATGGACACAATGGACTGGGTGTTTCATTAAGTTCCTTCTAACCTGAGAGTTTATGAACACATTTTTGACATTTTTAAAAAAGCCTTGTGATTGAATAGGTAATTGGGGGGGGGGGATATAATCCTAGTTTGGACAGATGGCAAAAACCATACTTACAAAATTAATTTTTCCAAGAATATTCATTGTCAAGAAACTAAAGTATCCACATTTGGGTCATTTAACAAGACAAAGGCCACAAATGATCCAGTTGTTTCCTTACAAGAGAAACCTGACCAATAAAAGTCTTATAGTCAAGAAAACTACAGTAGAAGACATGTAACCTAGGAAGGTTAAAAAGGAAGATTAAAAATTATAGGCAAAAATCTGTATCTTCAAATTTATTAGTGCGTGCCAAAAAACCTAGTGGACGATCAAGAGCACACCAAACAGCAAACAGCTTCCCTGAAGGCCAGCAGCCCCACTCACCAGTAGTCAGAGGAAACACACGCACAAGTACGAGGACAAAGATACTTAACGTCCCGTAACCAGTCCTCCCCGCAGCCAATGCCGCTTCTTGAGGTTGTCAGACTTGACTCCCTTAAGGTTTTGAGGAGGCTGCTGTCTAGAAGAAACTTGGGCTTTCAATAAGAATTGTAAGGCAATTTTACTAAACCAATTTATGATAAATTATGAGTGCTTTCAATAATGTACAAAAGCCCTAGCTGGTGTGGCTCAGTGGATGGAGCGCCGGCCTGTGAACTGAAAGGTCCCTGGTTCAATTCCCAGTCAGGGTACATGCCTGGGTTGTGCGCCAGGTCCCCTGTGGGGGGCCTGCGAGAGGCAACCGATCTGATGTTTCCCTCTTTCTCCCTCCCTTCCCCTCTTAAAAAAAAAAGAGCATGCAAAAATACTTCACAGTTGGGGAGTTGGAGGGTGTGCCACACCTGCAAATGCACTTGTCCTGCGCCCTCCGTGGACCTGAGGATACAGTGGGAACGTGAGACGACGGGAGACAAGTCCAAGCCAAAGCCGCCGCAGCAGCCTCCGGCGCAGTGCGGCTCCTGATGGTCTTGGCACAGGGTGCAGGCGCGGCCGCCTCTCCGCAGGGGGCGGCGTTCCTGGCTGTGAAGGCAGATCGTGCCCTCTGTCACTCACAGGGAGCAGTTCTGCCCAACTGTCTCTTTTCGACAACTTTATCATCCATCTCTTTATTAACAGCTCCGCTGCAGTCAGAAATCGCAAACGAGGACCAATTCTCGGGCCAGATTTCTGGAAACCACATAGCACCAGGCACCACACAGTGTGAAAGTTTGTAAGGAGGGTGTTATGCCAAGTGAAACAGCATCCACAAGGAGCAAGCACAAGTTGGGATATTTTACGTTATTTTAAAATACATGTACCTACTCTCTGATGTCTAAAGGTTGAAAAAACCCAGTATCTGCATATGTGTGTGTGTGTGTGTGTGTGTGTGTGCGTGTGTGTGTGTGTACAGGGGATGGGGAGGGGCCCCGCCAAGACACAGACACTCCCCAGAAATAACTTATTTTGTGTTTACATAACTCTTCTTAAATACTATATCAAAAATAAATTAATTTTAGGACTATATGACATTATTAAAAAACTTCTAAGACTGAGATAAATGTCTGCAATGAACTGTAAAAAAATCTGTAAAATCAAAATTTTAAATTATTCAAAATAGCTGTTTTCAAATTGAAATCTGCTGAATCCAAAAATAGCATTTTACAAATTAATTAAAGGAAATGCCTCTACAGGCTTACAAAATATTTTTAACAGACTTAGATTAAAAAAAAAAAAGAGGGTGTACAGGTGACTAATGAAATTAAAAACACTCCAGTGAAAGCTGAGACCAGTGCTCAATACGGAGATGCACTGCACTTAGACTAAGTGACACTTTGTCACTGTAACTGTTACATTACACTCAGCCCAAGGCTTAAACCTACCACAGGTCACGACTTGCCCTTAATTATTTTCCCTTTAATCTGCCTTGTATTTCAATCCATGGATGCAACTGTTTGAAATATATTCAAAACTACTGGTAAAACCATGTTTACAAAATGTTTTTAAGACTGAAACCATGTAGCTGGATCTACAGCGCTCCCTAGGAAGCATCCTGCTGTGGTGTGTCTTAGCGACAGTCTTAGGGCTGCACCGTCTGTGCTCAGGCGTAAGAGGAACTCTGCTGCTAAGACGAAGGTGGCAAGTTCAGGCCCCGGTGCATCAGCTCTGGGGCCTCCAGACCAGCACCATTCACTCCTCAATGTACACCAAAACAAAACCAGCGCCCCACGAGGCTTCCCCTGGTCAATTCTGGGACCCAGAAAGAAGTGTGGAGAGTGCAGCATGACTATTCTCACCACTAACACACACATATACACGGAAGTGCTAAGCTGGGGGGCAAGGAGAAACTATTGGTAAGGGCATTATCCTGTTTTCACATACAGCAAAAATGTAAGGCTCCCATTAAAGCACATACACAGGCTGCTCTGTTCTTCATTCCAAAAGATGCATCTCCCACCCTACTAGTGAAGTTTAAAAGACACCCAAAACAGAAGGGAGGTGACAAAACATCCTATTGACATTCCAGTACGAATATTTTCAGAGTTAATATTTTAAATAGTAGATAAACTCTGTAGAACTCTAAACAGTGTGGTGCCCTGAGCTCTAAATCAACACAATTTTTAGCTGTCTGAAAACGTGAAGTCATTTAAAAAGATGACAAAACGCAGTAATTACCACCACAACCTTACACATAAATGTGAGCTTTCTGAAATGTGAACTTGGGCACTGGCTTCATTCCGCTCTTTCGAGGAAAGGCCTGTGGACTGGGAGTGGATGAGGAGAGGGGGAAAGGTACTTGAAATTCCATTCCGTTCAACAAAATACGGATATGGTTTGATAAGCTGCAATGATGTTCTCACAGCAGAGACAAAAGCATGTCTCTGAGGAATAAAAGCAGAAGTTGAAATGGCTTCCCAAGTAGATGAAACCACTTCCAGAATGAAGTACAAACAATCATTTCTGAAATTCGTGGCTCAGAAATATTGATGTCATCTTTCTTGGTGCCAACAGAGATATATAAAATGTCAAGAATTTTTAAACTTAGCAGTGGAGTCAAAGAATGAATAAATTGATTCCACAAATAAGTATTACACAAAATTAAGCAGACTGTAATCTCTATACGACTGAAGGTCACGATTATTACAAAGCGCACTTAAAATTTTATTCTTCAAGTTCGCGTCTGAGTTAAAATGGCATCCATTTATGATTTGGGACTGAAGAAAAGCTATTAGAAAAGGAATAAAGTGGAAAATTAAAAAAAAAAACACACACACGCCGTACAATTCAGGATAAAAGGCAACTAATTTTCCTTGTATTATTCTTTTATTAGAATTAAAATAGGCAAAACATAGTCCAAAGGATTGTTCAATACCTTTTTAGGTAAACACTTTATCTTTTTCTTTAAATGCATTTAAGTGTACTAACAGTTAATAATTCCAGGGCTCGGTCTACAAGTTTGTATTAATGATTTATCCTTTCATATATCAATTACTACTTGGAGCTGCTGGTCACTTATTGCCACCTTGAGTGCAGCCACAATTACTACTACGCAGAGGGCTAAACATTTTTCTGTGTGGAGGGAAAAAAAAAAAGAGGTGTTAATTAGAAAAATACAAACCTTATTCCAGAATATACTCAGAGCCATAAAATACACAACTTTCAATTTTCATTTTACTAATTCAGTAAGAGGAATGAAATGCCAGAAGGCCATGTGGGTGGCAGAAAGCATGGTACTCAGCCCTGCGGTCAGGTGTCTGCCAAGGTAGAGGAAGTACAGGAAGCTCAATTCTGTGGGTGTGAAGAGTAACGGGTAATTTTTACAGTATTTTCCCTTTTATCGAACAGTCTCAAAGGTTGAATAAAAAGCTATCCCACACTGCAGTCATATATTTTTATATACAGAAGTAGCACTAGAATTTAGAATTTCTGGAATGAAACAGGCACAACTGCATGTCCCATGGAATAACGGCTTTTACACAAGGCCATCTACCCCTCCTCTCAAAGCACTGAAGATAACCACACTCGGGGGTAGCCATCACGTACAGAGCAGTTCGCTCCTCGCTGCAGTTAAACATCCAGTGCTGAGCATTTGGGGGGTCTAGGAAAAGCAGCATCTGATTTGGGTTTAGTAAGAAGAGATGCATGGGATCCTGGCTGGCTGTGGCTTTTAATTCCAGATTCACTGAAAAACAACAGTGCCACCTGCTGACATTAGCGAGAGCACCAACTGCTTTGAAACCAACAGCTTTTCGAGGGAGCACATGGTGGGGTGCACTGTATGTACACATGGGACAAACACACAGGAAAGGTGCGGTGTCTCTGTACTGAGAATAAGTATCTTGGAGGATGGGGCTGCTGGAAGTGAATGAATATTAACTACATTCATGTTTTCCTCCCTAATGATCATTTATGTGAAAAACAAATACCTAATTGTGTGAGCAATCAATTACTACTAGGCTGCTGCTACTGGCATAAGTTAATCAGACACAAATCTTTCCTAAATGTAACCACAGTAAATTCTGCAAATCTTCACTTAAACCCACACTACATAAACGTTAAGTAGAACCAATCATATCACTTAAAAAACAAAGGACGACAAAGTCGGTCAAAAGAAACCAGCCAACTGTGGAACTGTGCTGCTGTTGTTTTTTATTGTGTTTTCAATGGAGAAATACATCATCTGTTTACAAAATAGCTCTTGAAAAATACAAGGAGTACAGATACTATAAAACAAAGCAAACTCCAGTCATGAGACACTACATACATCATGCGAAAGCAACAGTCTGATCTCCAGGTTATGAAAACTAGAATTAAAAAGTCACTACACAGAAAAGGTCCAAGTTTCCAGCGTGGCAAAACTTGGGTGCAGTTACATGAAACGTTTAATAAACTGAATTTTTTCCCCAATGTGTAAACAAAATGACAAGACTAAATCTGTGCCTGGCGGTTTCGATCTAACTCTGAAGCTACACGAAGCACACAGACACCTTGCACACTTCCCCAGTTCGTACGGCCACTGCTTCCGTCGGTGGTGGGAGACAGGGCAAGGTGACTGCGCGGAGCGAAGATGTGGGGAGTGGAGATGCTGTGCACCAGACATCACAAAGTATGGTGAAAAGAAAGCCTCAATTAATGCATAGCCTAAGGGGGAAAGACTACACTCCAACTTTGGAAAATTAATTTAGAAGGACAGGGCAAGAGTTTAAGTAACTGCAGTTGAACATGAAAATGCACGTGAGAGAGAATGGAGCACAATGGAGGGTTGGTGAAACATGCTCATCAGAAGGACCGGTTAGGTCCGCTTCGTCCAGATCGAGAGTAAGTTTGTCAGCATCTGGCACCCCTCAGAGACCATGAAGATGGAGGTTCTGCTGCTTAATTTGAGGAGTTATTTTCTTTAAAGAAAAGAGTCCCTAATCTGTTAACAGGATAAAACGAAATGAAAAAGGAGCAGAGAGAGCTGACTAGATGTCAAGTGCTTGCTAGAAATGATTTTTTAAATGTTTCTACACGTAAAATTTGACAAATTTTGGTCAACCATTTAAAAGTAAAAATTGGTTTAAAATTCTTGGAGAAAATGCCTTTTTGCCCACATTTTTAAAACTGAAAATCAACTTTACTACAGACAAGAGTTCTGTGGAGTGTACAAAATTCCTCCTGTGTAGAGATCAGTGGCCACCCAAGACAGACACCACGTTCACAGGCACCACCTTCGGTCGTCCTCAAACCTCAGTCACGGCACCGGGGCTGAGTGTTCTGTGCCACACGGCCACAGGGCCACTGGTTCCACACCACAGCCTAAGAAAATACTGGCATTTTGTTTTGTATGAAATAACCCTACCTTATGCATACAAGCAGAAAGAGAAAAAGAAAAACAAGGGGGAGGGAGCAAAAAGCTTTGTTTGTTTCAAAGACAACAGATTGAAGGCAAACGAATATGGAGCTTTAATAAGCTCAAAGAAAAATATTTGCTGGCTGATCACTGATTATATGCACTCTGAACAATTCTATAAATAAAACCAACATATTATTTCTTAGTCATGACCCCGTCAAACCAAGTACTTCCTAATTACTCTTTCCCTGTTAAATATCTACCCTAGAATTGACGGTTCGCTTTGAAGGGCTACAGCTGCCTCTCGGGGACTTGCACTAGATGGACTCAGCCTTGCTCTGAAGGACAGCAGTACACCTGCACAATGGTATCCAATGTGAAGACTACTGGTAAAGGAAATTCGAGAAAAATGAAAATCCATCAGGCTGAAAATCTAAAATTAGTTCTACTTTCTAATAAAAAAAAAAAAATAAAAGTGCATCATCAGAATAAGAGTTCTTATGCCAGTTTGTATCGCAAATTTTTCAAACAATGCATAAAACATAAACCCAATCCAGATGTCAATTATGGATACAAATAGAGCTTGAGGTTTCTTTTTTTTTTCTTTTTGCTTTTTTTTTTTTTAAAGGCAGTAATTTTTTGAAATAGTTAATGCAACTGTTGCTAACACAATAATAATAGTACTCCTGGCTTCACATACTAACCTGGACTTCCGATCAAGTGCTGATTAGCCCAGTAAGGGAGGTCACAAAAAAACCCTAAGTCCATTTTCAGTCATGTCTAGTCTTGTACCCTCCATTCTCCTTTTTTAGCATTTGAAGACAACAGGTTGAGTTGGCAGATATTGTTTATGGACCCCTGAGGTTGTTTTTACCGATTCAATCTCAGTTTTATTGAATTCTTGATAACAGGAATAGGATTTGCAGGGAGAGCAGGGATATCAGAAAGGTCTGTACTGGATGTTTTCTGAGAACAAAAGCAAAGAACACAATGTTGTTCAAAGCACTGTAACTTAACAATGAGATTTACTTCCCCACTGCTTTATTCCTAAGAAATGGATGGGACCTTATCATAAGAAGTATTAAATATTTAAAGAAAAATGTTCTAAAATGTTGTCAAAATGGAGTGCAAATAAATATGATTTACTATGAAATTATTTCTTCTACACTTGTAGAAACATTTTAGCAATATATAGAAAACTGTTAAGTAATTTCGAATACAGCTTTTACAAACACTCCTCTAAGAATCACCTATCATGTAATTATTAAGGTTCATATTAAGCTATTTTTACTTGTAATAACACCAATGGCTGTAATATTGACTAGTATTGGAGCACCCCCATGTGGGAGAATGCTTAAAGTTCACCTTACACACAGGAGCAGCAGTTATCAGTAAATTTACTATTTTCTGACCCTGTAAATTATAAAATTAAATCTACACAACTTAGTAATAATTTAATTATTCTAAATTTCAGGGAAGTCTCATGCTAAAAGTAAATTAAATCACAAGCCTTCTTTAACATTCAAAAACATAGAGATGAATTTTTAAATGTTTTATTACGGAAAATTCCAAAAATACATAAAAGCAGAGAGCATTATATGATGAATTCCCATGCATTAATTATCCAGCTTCACCAACTGTCAAATGAAAGCCAATCCACTGTCCTCCCACCTTCACTCCCGGATTATTCTGAAGCAAATCCCAGAGATCCTATCATTTCATCTGTAAATATTTCAAGTTTATCTTAAAACAATAAGGATTCTTTGTTAGATGCAACCACAATATTTTAATCATCCCCCCAAGAAAAAAACATTCCCCTTATTGCACCAAATATAGGGACGTATTTTTAAAAATCAACATAATCACTTTTATAACTGGGTGATTTTCCTGTCAATGGCTCTAGGAATCTTTTCGTTCTACTTTCTCACAAAAACAGCTCAAAGGCCAGCACCCAGGGGTACCAATCGCCACAGGGATGCACTCAGTCAGGCAAAACCAGGGAAGAGTCCCCCGGGGAGTGAGGTGGCAAACGACAAGCCATGCCATCACCATCGCAGGACATCTGACGTTCGATAAATAGGGTTGTCCATGTAGCGGCATCAGGCACAACACTTCTTAATGTTGTTTTAGTTACTCCCCACAAACACGCTTTTATTAGATAAAGGTTATAAAAATAAAAGACATTCCAGAATAGTAAACATAATATTTAGAATATCTTTAGGGACTGCGACATAGGTTAACAGCCAGCAAAAACACATTTTAGAATTATCACATTAAAATAACTCTGAACCCCAAAGCAGCAAGACATTGTCGTCAGCTCAGCAACGAGTGCAGCAGCCCCTCAGTGACTGCACGGGGCTGGCCGGGTCAGCTTCCAGTTAGAGGAAACATTTACTTTGTGTCAGAGTTCAACCTAGGCTTTGGAATATAGTCAATTTGAAAGAATTCAAGAAGAAAACATTTCACAAACAAATGGAAGTTCACAAAATCAACAAAAAAAAGATTCCAGGTGCCTACTGGATGCGAAGAACTATCACAAATAAAATTCCTAGGTCAAATGAAAAAATGATTTTAAAGAACTATAGGTTACATAAAATTAATGAATGACGATCAGAAGTAAACAGTGAGGCAGAAACACATTTTAAAAATAAAAAGATCGTATTAACCTCAGAAAAATCCATAAAGCATGGTTTTTAGTTGTTGTCATCTAAACTCCACTTTAACCTATAAATAAAACCTCTCCTCAGACACCATACTGCGGCTAGGGAGGTTGAAAATCATTTGCAAGATTAAATGTGTAAGGGGTGAGTCAGCCATCTTGACAGCTCAAAAAAAAACAACAAAACGGCTCCATCTAATCCCGTGCTTTATAAACTACAACAAATACATTTATAAGCTAGCAAGTAACCACTTTTAATTCATTATACCACACTAATCTTAACTTTTATAAAACTCTCCTTGCTTTTTGCACTTAGTACCTGAGAGGCCAACAGAGAAGCCGCTGTCTGAACAGTCTCTGATTGACTTGTACTTGTCTCCGTATCAAGTTGTTCCTGTGAGACAAAGACGGGGAAAGAGACTTAAAAAACAAAAAGACATAACTGGGTTTGGTGGCTAATAAAGAATACATATTAGAAAACAGAAAGGATTAAGAAAAAGATGCAACTACGGTACAAAATCATCTAGTAAGCCTTGTTGTAGGTTAGTACCCATTCCATATACACATAATTTCTATTTGCCTACTTAAATCTTTTAAAGCATGGTCAAAATATCTCAACTTTCCAACCAGCTCCAATTGGACATTTTAAGCAAACAATAATTAAAGACAAGCACAGGCACATTATGAAACGTTGCCCAGACAATAATTAACAAAATATAAACCGAAGCTCTTAGCTATGTGAAAAAAACGAAGCCTGTTCAATATTGTTAAATAAAATTACCAAAGCACCAAATTGCTCCCACGCCTTTAATTAAAAGTAGAAAGTCTCTACATCCCTCCTTCCTTTTGGTGTCTCTCCCCCTCCTCAGTAATCAATGTACTGATTCTACTCTAAGTTTAATCAGAAAATATGAGCTGAATGAACCATGTCATTCCACTTTTTAAAAACAATGCACAAAAAAACAATACACACATATATACACAAATGAAAATAAACATAAAAATTTGTATTTCCAGAAAAAATATACGCACAATAAAACAACGAAATACCAATTTTCTCCTCTGAAATTGGAAAGTATAAAATAGGATGTAAGGCACAGAAATGAGGAAGGGCGGTGTTTCTGCAGCACAGCTTGGCAACACGTATCAAGTTTTAAAAAGAAGCATACTATTTGCCTCAGTAATTCCTCTTTAATTAATTTTTCCTAATAAAATAAACATAAATGGATGGCAGGTATTTAGCTACAGCTAATAAATACCACAGTGGGAAAGAGCAACCTTCTTTTTTTAACAGAAGCAATTGTTAACAACAGGAAACTGGTTGCATGAAAAATGGTAACTGCTTTAAGACAGCGTTCTATGCAGTCATTAATAATATTTTCTAGATTATAAAATGACAAAAATTTTTCTTGATTTACAGAGAATAAAGATTCAAAAGCAAAAGGCATTGGTAATATACACAGACAAAAATCTATATCCAAACAATACTTGCTAAAATATCAATTATGGGAATCTGGATAATTTGGGGAAAGAAAGGTTTCCAGTTTTTCTACAACAAGGGGAAAGTTAAAAGCCTTCATTTAGTACAGATCAGATTCTGAAGAAAAAAAAATGATGTTCCAAGTCTAACAGGGTTAGGCTACACCAATTTCTCCCATCTTATCCACCTTGTTTCAAGCCCCATGCACCTCAGGTTCTAGCAAGAACCTTCTGCCAAAAACTAGTTCTCCAAACACACCACACTCTCATCCCAGCAGTGAGATGGCCTCGTCGTGGACTGCCCCGAATCCTCGGCGTGCTTCAAGGACCGCCTCGGATGCCGTGCCTTCCTGTTTTGAAGCCCTCCACTATTTCTGCAGTTAGAAAACAACATCTAACTCCTCTTGCCTCTCGCCACCACCATCCCCAGTTACTTTTATTTTATTTGATAATGTAATTAAATGCTTCTGCCTCTTATCTTCTTTACTTAATTGTAAGTTCTTTAAAGGCGTGGAACATAAGCTCACTCATCCCTCTATCCCATTAGGTCGGTGCCCGTAGGATTACAGTGCATCTAAAAGGGCCTCAAACATTTGGGGAATTCAACTGCAGAGTTATAAATTAACATTAAAAAGGGACAAACAATCCTCTGAAAACAATACTGAACAAAAAACAGTACAATATTCTAGAGACATTCCTATCACACCTTCTGTCCTCTTAACTGTGTAAGTATTCCAAGGCTAAATTTAGTGTACCTTTGTTTCTGTTTTATCATGTCCACTCAAAGCAGGACAGTGAGCATCTTCACTTGTTTCATCCTGTTATTTAAAAAAAAAAGCTTTATTCTCTAAAATGAAAAATTTAGATTATTTGCCAATTAATGCTTTAATTTATATAAATTTTTAAATTATGAAATAATTTAACTTGTAAGATCAAGTATGGCCTTAAAATAAGATTACTGATTCACTTAATTTTTTTCATATTAACAAGTTTAATTAGTACACTAATTTTTAGTATCTGCCAAAATTAAAAAGAACATGACGAAAACTTGTCAACCACCACCACCTAAGTGCATCCCCCAAAGCCTGTAAGTTCATAAAATATTTTTTTTGTAAGAAAGGAAGTAAAAGAGTTCCTTGATTAAACAATTTAGACTTGAAATACTATCACCTGCATTCTGGGAGATTCATTCATTCTCTCCCACTCCCCCCCATCCTCCCCCCCCCATATACACACACACAACACACACACAAGATTCTATTAAAAAAACAACAAAATACATTAACTTTCCTAAAGTTAATTAACCAGAGAATGCCCTTGCATAGTAAGACCTATTAAAATCCTGAATAGAAGGTTTGAGAAATGTTCTCAGGTCTTAATTTTTTAATTTATTATAACCTTATTTAAAACAAATCATTTTTGATAAAGAGACAAAAAGGAAAGCCAAAAATGGTTGTACCTTCTTATTCCTGCAAGACTTGTTAATAAACATCACTCTCTTAAGAAAAATAATTTTGACACTAATTTCTCTGCTTTATTTACTAGGCAGAAGTAGAATTTAATTGTAAATGTGGCTCTTAAACAAGACATAGAAACCACAGGCTAATTTACGGAGTAGGAGATTTAACTGCAATATAAACCAATTCCAATAATAAGATCCTTATTTGTATCCTGCCAACATCTGACCTTAAGAAATACTCTCTAAAATCACTACTGGGCAGATTTCTTTTTCTTTAGAAAAATATTTTTTAATTGATTTTAGAGAGGGGGAAGGGTGGGGGAGGGAGACAGACAGACATTGATTTGTTGTTCCGCTTATTTATGCCTTCATTGGCCAGTTCTTGTGTGTGCCCTGACCAGGGGTCAAGCCCACAGTGTCAGTGAACCAGGACGATGCTCTTACCAGCCAAGCTACCTGGCCAGGGCCAATTGCTGGGCAAATTTCAATTCTGACTGGATATATGACATTATGAAACTACTGTCAATATTGGTAAATATATATACACACACAAATATATATGATGATAATTAATACACTATAATTGTGTTTGTATTAGTGCTTATTCTTAGAAATATTTATGGTTGAAATGATATGCCTGGGATCTGCTTGGTAACAATGGGGTGGGAAGCAGATGTGTAGATGAAAGAAGGTTGACAGTGTGCTTGTTAACTGCTAAGTGATGAAAACAGAATTGTTCATTATAATTCTGTACATGTTTGAAATTTTCCATAAGTTTTTAAAATATATATAGTACCCTGGCCAAGTAGCTCAGTTGGTCAGAGCATCATCCTGATACACCAAGGTTGTGGGTTCGATTCCCAGTCAGGGCACATACAAGAATCAACCAAAAAAATGCATAAATAAGTGGAACAACCTGATGTCTGCCTGCTCTCTCTTCCTCACTGAAAATCAGTAAAAATAAATAAATAAATAAATAAACAAACAAACATAGCTAAAATACAAATATAACATTGTAAGTTTTTAAAAAATATATACAGCAAATTTTTCTTTTATTTTATATTCCTACCATTTATGTATATTTGAAAAGTAGAACTAAACTACCTGATAATACCTAAAGCCCTCCTATCTGTGTACATGTTAGCATATTATTAACTGAATAGTATTCATGTTTCTTTCTGATTTACTCAATTTCTAATACCAAGTACTCATTAACAGAGAATGAAAGACCCATTTTAGGAGAGCTTCAAAACGAGGCTCTTTAGGATATTTATAACAATCTTCCTCCACTTTAGCACCATGATTTAGGCTGGGTTCTAATCTTGTCTCTGATTTTCATTAGCTTTATAAATGAAAAAGCCAATGAATGTCAAGTTTCTCTTCTAAGGAATCAGATTACTCTAAGAGATAACCAAGATCCTAAGATCCCTTCTATATGTTAAAATTCCCTTTTTATTAGTCAATCCACAGAGCTGCCATAAACAAAACCCACACTGAGAAACTATACAGAATAAACAATTGCAAGAAAAAAAGGGGAGAAACCTATATTTTACAGGATACTTAATGGACATCAATCAATTGCTAAACAGGGATCTTATTTCGTTCCAGATGTGAATAAAGACTTAAAAAAAAAAATCAATGACACAATCAGGGATATTTGGGCACTAACCAGGTATTTGATATTAATGTTGATTTTTTTCTAGGTGGGTTACATTTATTTTGTTTACACTTTCTTTTTTTATAACCAGTATATTTTAGATAGGAGATTTCATAATTACTAATGAAGTGATATGATGTCTGGATTTTGCATCTAAATAATCCGAGTATAGGGGTAAATGGAAAAGGCTGAAAGAATTAAGGGTGTGGGGACTGGTGGGGTTCATTACACCTGAAGCTACATGATGGGTACATGGGTACATGAAATGATTTTCTTGTTTGTCTACTTAAAATTTTCCATACTAATTTTAAAACCTTTATATTCCTACTGCTTCTCTAAATTAGGAAACATTAAGTGTTTTCTACCAAGGTAAGAGCAAATGAAATTACAAATATTGTGCTGGTACGTATTTAGTTAGAGCTCACAGAGAATCATTTATAAATTAACCAATTAAACAGAATGATAGGTATCTAGAGTTATGCTTACATATATTTTGCTAAGGAAAAAATAAATGTGAATTCTCAAACACTCTGACAACTCTTGAACAAGAATCCAGACAAAATGTGCAATTACACCAAAACCAGTATATTTTAGGTACAACAAAATCCAGGAGCACTGTGGGTTTTAGTAAAATGGTCCCCACGACTCTGGGTAGCTGCCTCCCTCCACCCCCTGCCTCTAAAAGGTCTTAGTCTAGTATCTGGACAACGGTGGGAAGCAGATGACTGAGGAACGGAGGGACTGAGCTAATCCCACCTGGGTGGTGTTTCTTAAAAAAAAAAATTTTAAGTTTTATACAGAAACATTAATGAAGTTATTTCCTTACTGTGTAAAAAATTCCCAGGCCTAACTCCTAGAGACCCTCTGATTCAGTGTTATCTGGAGAAGGCCCTAGAATCTATATCCGGGGGTGGGGGTGAAAAAGTTATTCTGCTGTATACCCAGGCTTCAAAATCACTGCCTTTACAAAGATCATTACACATGTCCCAGCTGCTGTAGCACAGTGGACTGAGTGTTGGCCTGCGAACCTAAGGGTTACTGGTTCGATTCCCTAGTCAGGGCACATGCCTGGGTTGCGGGTCAGGCCCCCGGTAAGGGGTGAGCAAGAGGCAACCACATATTGATGTTTCTCTCCCTCTCTTTCTCACTCCCTTCCCCTCTCTCTAAAAATAAATAAAATCTAAAAAAAAAAAAAAAAAAAAAAAAATTATACAGATAAAGATGGGTTTTCAGAATACGTATTTTAAAATATACTGTGATCATTTTTCATTCATCACTCAGCATTGTTAAGAGTGACAAAATTCATCAAAGTATTCATACTTCATTTATGGTGACTAATTCCTAAAACAAAAAACTTCAGAATAACCCAGAGAATAGAACTTTTAAAACTTAAGAGACAATAACTTTTCACCATTACAGATCAAACACTCCATGAGAAGGGTTTTTTTCCACATTCTAAAAAAACCTTTGTTATAATGAGTTAACTTCCTAAACAACCAATTCTCAGCCAAAAATCACAACAAAACTGGTGTTTTGGACTGTCCCCTCTGTGGCAATGGGGAATGTCTCGCTAACAGAACAACTTGAGGGTGGCTCCAGGGATCAACACAGCTGTGTAAACAAGGCTATTTCTAAGACACACACTAAAATCAATGTACATTTTTATTAGTTCTCTTAAAACTGTTTGAGACATTGGTAAGATAAACCATCACTATAAAATGTTGAGGTATTGCTAGAAAATTTCCTAAAGGGTTAGAGAAAATAATCAAAGTTCCAAAACTAATCTGGCTTTGCAACTTTGGTCAGCAGCTCTGCAGGAATTTCCTGAGAGCCACCTGTTCTCAGAGACTCCAAACCTCCATCTGGGTCACAGAGGCAGAAACCCTGTTCAAAAAGCTATCAAAGGACCAGATGGGGACAAGAGAGCAGCACTAAGTGAGGATGTCCTGTAAGTTCATGCTAAGTTGGGTCATACTCTGGGTGGAAAGGCCCAGCCTGATGGAAGAGGTCATCACTGAGAAGAGTGGGACGGGTGGGGGGCATGGTGTGCAGAGCCACGAGGGCACTACAGCACTACCTGGAAGTTCCCTAAAAGCTTTCCTCCTTGCTGTTTCTCAAGTTTGGCTGACAAAGGTTTTCTTCCACTGGATTTTAAAATAGGCAAGCTGTATCCCCATGGGTAACGAATATATAGATACCTCTTCTGTTCTGGTTTTCTTGGGACTTTCTTCTTTATGAGGTGAGGATCTCCTTTTAACTCCTACTACAGGAGTAGGCATTTTTGTTGCTGCATTTCCTGAAGGTCTAGGTGACGGGTTTACCAGGCGGGTTGAAGAAACAACTCTGGAGGCCGTAGGCTTTGGTGGTGATGAAATGGCTGGTTGTGTGGCAGTCTGAGGAATGCTTTCACTCGATGCACCTAAGCAACAAGTATACAGTAACACATAAAAATTAAAATAAATCGTATCAACATTCCCGTTACAAATAAAGCTTTACGTCTCTGAATGTTACTTCATTGATATTTTTACATGCAAATACTAAAATGGTCTTTAAAAACTGAATTCAAGCTACTTGACAAAAAAAGGCATCTTTCAAAACAAAGCCTGAAACCCCAGGTGCTGTGAGCGCCCACAAACCTGTCAGGCCAATCTCCTTGCCCCCTGAGCTTTCACTGGAATTCGCTTGTGGCACAGAAACTTCAGTAGCCTGTATGTTGGTCACAGATGCTGCCGTTACAGCTGGAGCAGGACTGTTTCTGCTATTAAAGAAAAAAAGTAAAGAAGTAAATAGAAAAGTGTAAAATTCAACCACAACACTTATGCGAAGTTACTTTCTAAATAAATGACTGTTGAGGTTTTCTTCTCAGACATGTACGTTAAGTGACTGGCTTTATCTGGTAAGATGTAACCCCCATCGAAGGCACACCAACACCCTAAAGCGCGCAGTCCCACAGAGCTTCCGGCACCACGTCCTTCACTGGTAACAGCCCACGTGGGAGTCAGTCTACAGGTAAGATATGGCTAGTGAGACAATGAGTGTTTGATTTTATTTAATACCAATTATACTGCAAGTGCCACCTGTGGTTAGTGACTACCATATTAAGAACAGATTTTTAAGAACTGTTCTGATTTGAGGCAAAAAAAGAATACTATCAAAAAATATGAGAAAACGATCTGAGAAATAGAAATGTTTCTGCGCCCAAAATCTAAGCATTCAGGGAACCCTAAAAGCCCACCCAGTGGTTCCGAGAAGCAGCAAAGACTCTCCAAGCCCAACCCCCTCCCTCTGTGCTTCGGATCCCACCCCCTCCTGCCATCTCAGGAAACTCCAATCGTTTCCCCTTCACTCTCCTATCTCTTCAACTTTTCTGTTTCAAATAAATCCTATACATAAGCACTTAAATAATCTCATTTTTATTACCTCCTGGAAAAAGAAAACAAAAGCGAAGCCCTCTGTCGCACCTTCCCCCTCAGCTAAAGCTCACTCTGCAACTGCGGAATGGTGACGTCGTGACAAGCTGGACAGCACTAGAGCACTTACTGAATTTTGGTGCCTACGTGACATTCACATAAAAAGCCAGAGGGCATTCGGCTTATTAAAGCTCTGGAGCGAACCGGTACAGCAGATTCTCAAATAACGTTGTTTCACTCAACGTCATGTCATTTCATTATAACATTGATGAGAAAGAAAGGAGAACAGTCGGCGTCCCCTGCCCTCCCCACTGCTGGGGACACCAGTTGTGTGGAGGTCTGCACCTTCCCCTCATGTCCGCATGGAGTTTACCCAGGTTCCCTGGTCCCTCCCGCACCCCACAGCTGTGCCCATCAGTGACCTGGCAGTCCCGGTGGGCGGGTGGGTGCATGAGAAGCCCTGAGAGGGAGGAGCACCCTGTCCAGGTTGGGGTCCCACCTTGCATCCTGAGCTGCCCTGGAAAGTTCCGACCCCCGCACCCAGAACCGGAATTGGCAGGTTAAAAAATCATGACCTTACTTGTTTTTATTAATCTTTCTTAAATGTATCTATAGCTCATCTTTATTTCAATGTTTAATATTAGAACTGTTTGGTGATGTTTTTGAGACCAGAAATATGCCTTAGGAACTTAACTTTTGTTTACATCAATTAGCCCATGGTAAAATTTTGTTCTATGTTAAAGATGCAGTTTCTAAGAACCTATCAATGATGCTAAGTGAGAATTTACTGTACATGAAAGTAACTAGTCAACAAAGCAGATGATACAACCCCAAGGAAATTCCAAAGGCAGAATAAAGGCCTAAGGAGAGAGCCCTCAAGGGTACAAACATCTCATGATTAAACAGAAAAGGCAAGCTGACCACAGAGCCACAGATGCGGGAAAAACATGAAAGGGCTAGCAAAGTGGCCAGTACATAATCAATACTCATTATTTGTTAAGCAAATATCCATCATAAACTTAAAATCCAGAAGTCTTTACTTCTAATATTAAAACTTCTCAAATTAGTATGTACACCTATTTTACATACACATTTACAGTTGGGAGTAAATGAGTTTATTTTTATTATTATTATTATATTATTTTTGTATTATAACTATAAACCTACTTTTGCCCGCCCCTGTATGTTGCATACATTCAAAGTACACAAAGGCTTTTAAACAAAGCCTTAAGTTTTTATTAAAATTTCTGTTTTTAGACTACAAAAAAAAATTAAATTAAAAATAAAAATCTGGAAGTTAACACTATAAATGGGGAATTGTTCTAAAGCTGATGATTAGATGCCATGTTCATGCCTGGAGTCTTCAGATTATGCATTATTAGCTTTAAGACACATCGCCCATCCAAAGGCCAAGACGATAGAACTGCCCCCACCCACGAAGCCTTGGCATTTTCTGTTTCAAGCTCACCCAAAGAGTTGTCCCAACTTGAGCCTTTGCCAGTGGTAATACTTTAACAATCCAATTTTTAAAACTGCTTTTTAAGAACTGAAATATAACACATGTTCATAAATGTACTCAAATTTTTAGTATCAACTCTATTACTAACAAGCATAACTATCACAATTTAAAACATGAGCAGCACCCCAAAAATCTGCTGTAACAGCTCCCTTTCAAAATAGTTGTTTATCCATTAAAAAAAGTCTGCAGGAATACACTACAGAGATTTATAGAAGTCAGATATAAACATGGCCTTGGCCTTTTGTGTTCTGGTTTTTGTTTCCACAGCCATATACTTATTTCTTTCATAATATAAACACTTATCTTCTTTAAATGTTTTTAAAGAGACATGTAATTCTTCAAAAAAGTTTCCCCTAACATAAACCAGCCTACAGAGACCTTCGCCTTCTTTAGGAGGACCCTAGCATTTCAGAGAGACATGCTCTCCTGCAACACAGGTACGAGCAGCTCTAGGACAGAAAGGTAACTCTGTCCCTCTTGTCTGTTCTCCTTAGCAACCACACCACATTACAGGCAGTAGGTATCTCAGATATGAAACTGAAGGGGTTACGGTACTAATATTCATATTCGTACAGACTACAATTATGCAACAGGACAAAAAAATTACTCTCCGCAAAATTGAGTTCAATGGCCATTTAAAAAATATTACAAGGGAAATGAAAATAATATTCTAAACAGATGACTTGAATAACAATAAGAATATATCTAATATGTTTATAAATACCCACACGCTTGCATGCCCTTATTCTCCTTACCCCTGAGAGCTGCCCGAACTGTTCAATGGACTGGTCTTCATAGCACTAGTAGGTGAAGGCACAGACATGCTGTTATCACTGTCCATAGACAAGTCGAGGCTGTTCTCATTCAGAGGTGTCAACCTAACACCTTCTGCTGAATGCTGCAATTAATAAAATATTTGATCAAATATATGTTATTTATCCAATGAATATCTTTTACTTAACTGATAAATGATTTCTACTAAAAAGTACAAATCGAAATTTATGAAAATCAGAGCTGTCATGCTGACTATAAAAGGCAAAGACATTTGAGAGAAATGTACTCCTAACTGCTAAGAGGCCTATAATTCAACCACAGTTCTTCTGTGGGAGAAGAGAAAGGAATGGTACATAACATTAAACATACACACTGAATACAAAACACACCGCAAATTAAAATGTACATAAAGACACGTGGATCTTATATTTGAGGGCTTAAATATATATACACACAGACACATATAGATTAGAGGTCTTTTAATAATGACACGATATTAACAATGAATATCTCTAGCTAGCAAAATTAGAAATAACTGTTTACATATTTTAAAATTATTCTATAATAAAAAAATTGTGTAATTTCAAAAAAATCGGTAAGTACAATTTAATACCACTCCTATTTGTAGGTAAACGAGACTCTCTAAAGAAGCGATTTCTTAGGGCTCTTACTGCAACTTAGGGTTTTAACATGGTACATTTAGTAGTGTAAATGATCCTATGGAAAAGAATAATTTTCTGAAAACTAACCCTTATATCCACACATAAATCCTAATGTTAGCCCTGCTTCTTAAAAAGTAAAGCATTCCAGTATCAGGAGACCAAAATAAAGCTAAAAAATTTTAAGTGGTTCTATGGATGAAAGTTGATTCTTAAAGTGACTTATTTAAAGTTTCAATTTCCGCAATCGGTACCATTATAATATCAAATTTACTTCTTCAGCTTCTTTTTTCTTTCCAGGATATTTTCAGCCCCAGTGTTCACTTACCTACAGAAACATTTTAATGGAAATATTTGCATTGTTAACCAAAACCTCATACCCCGTGTGTGTGCACGTGTATACTCTACAGAGATACCACTTGTGTACATAAACAAACACCGATCAAATGGGGAAGGTGCAATTTGGCCGAAAGGAAAGCAGAGAGAGTAATGCCACTTGTTCATAAGTCCGTTGTGAAACGAATATCCTAATAAGCCTCTTTCCTATGCAAAACTGCTACCAGTCTCACTCTCCACCAGACAAAGATTTGTCCAGTAAATTATACTCAATCCTAAATAGTTACCTGCATGACCAGGTAATCAAACACCTGAGAGGTAACAGGTCACTTGTTAGGGATGACATGTGAACGTGGAAGTTTTACCTGGTTGGACTGAACAGAAAACAGCATTAAGCTGCTTTGCGCCTCAGTGTCTACATCTAAAACTCTGTCTCTCTACTGGCACAAGAGACTTCAATGCTAAAAAATCATAAACATTCTATCACAACTTTCTAGTTGGATAAACAAAGATAGAACATACTACAGAGAGAAATACACACATATACTTTGCACTTAGACCTAGGTCCAATTCACATTTCATACTACTTGACCTTGGGCAAGTTTTTTAACCACTCTGTTTCTTCCAGAACACAGACAATACCTATGGGTTTGCTGTCTCATTAAATTAAAAACAAAAACAAAATGAAACAAAAAAAACTTGTACTTTGTGCTTTGCAAAAAGCAATAAAAGGAAGCTATTATAAGAATCCAATGAAAAGATTCATGGATGTAAATTTCTAGACAGTTATTATTTATAAAAAAAGAATAGTGCTATTTTACAAGTAGAAACTTGGAAATAATTTAAATTATGTCAGTTAGAGGGTAGATTTGATCACTATAGCCACACAAATAAATATTAAGCGGCCATTTAGTACTTATAATGTAATCTGCATAGGTAGCCACAATATAGCAAGCACCAAAAACAGGGTCACAAAGTGGTTATCATCAAAAACCTTTTTAAAATAACTATTATATGTGCTTACATATTTGCACTGAATAGTCTAAGTAGAAATAAATCAAAATGTTAAGAGTAGCTATTACTGGGTGATGAGATTATAATTAAATGTTATCTAATAAATACAATTTCTGGACTAAGCAACAAATGGTCTGATCATTAATGATCCCTTTTATATTCTAGAAGATTGTATCTACTTACTACTTTAAGAAATAAAATAAAAATATAATTAAACTATATACTAGTTGTTCCAAATATCATCAATATTGACAGGTAAACAGGAGTTTTAAAAGATAATCTGAATCAAAAGTTCTGAAAACTCTAATTACCTCAGTGATAAACAGCTGTTTTAATAGAACAGAAATAGGTTAAGTGTTAACATGACAATCTAATTATTTACATTTATTTGTGAAAACACAAAGTGTTTATTATTTTTATATGTAGTAATTATACAAGTATGGTTGCTTAAACCCATTAATAATATAAAACCAAGGGACAATTAGAAAACAAATATTTAACCTGACACTTTAAAAATAAAATTCCTTCATGGTAAATTTTATGTTATATATATTTTATGACAACGAAAGAATAAAACAAATATTGCTCAAGAGAGGAACAGTATATTTTTAGCACTTTCTAGATTAATTAGTTAACTCATGAAACCATTAGGTTGAGAAGAAAATAAGTTAAGCTACATCAACGCTTTAATGTGATATTTTTAAAAATAAAACATTTAAAAAATTTCATTTTAGACCAAAGAAACAAGCAAGTACCCCAAGTGTAGGGAATGATGATAGTGACGGGAGGAATAACAAGAGAAACAAAAAGAAGTATTTACTATGTGCCAGGTACTAATCTAAACAACTTTTTACATTTCCTTCTCACAAAATACCTAATGAGGTAGATAAAAATTATATCCTGATTTTAGAAATGAAGCAAACCAAGGACATGATGTTTGTTATAAAACTTGCCCAAGTCTCAAAGCTTAGGAAACAGTAGAATCTGAAATTGGACCAGGAAGTCTACTCCAAAGCCCTTGCCCTTGACTTACATACTTCTGTATCACAACACGTTTCATGTTTTAAAAAACAGAACATTATGAAGTTGAAGCGCCCTGTGTACTGACTCCTTTGTTCCTCTTTTCCCAATCCCAGCCTCAGTTAACCAACCATTACAATGAATGCAGCGGTTCCTGTTCTCTAATGTATAGCGTTATTTCATAATCTCTTTTAAATCATATTGTTTTACGTTTTTTAAACTTGTAAACTTTATATAAATATATCAAATAGTACATATTCATCTGTACCTTTTTAACTCAACATAATTATGTAGCTATAGCTCATTTATTTTCAATGGTATGTTTAAGTATTCCATTATAGGAATAAGTCATCTATTTTTGAAACCACTTAAAGCAAAAATGTAATTGTTATCTCTGAACTAAAATATCAGTATGTCCTCTATAATAAGTCAAAAAAAAAATGGCTGTACGTTATTCAACAGGAAGTACTAATGACAGAACATAATATAAAACATCAACTTCCGTTACCTCGGTTAGTGATCTTTATATTCGGTAACTTTAAATATTTAAATGAAATACATGTATAATTCTTACCAAAATAAAGCCATCTTCATTTAAAAAGTCATCTAATTTCCTTGATCTACATAAATACCTAATTTGTTTACTTTTTAAAAGAAAGGAAATGAGATACTTATGTGGAATTAAATAGATTAAGAATAAAAGATTTTTAAAAGAATCTAAGTATATATAAAATAAGGATATGAAGCATCACCACTAATCTTTCTAAAGTCTGAAGCAAGTATGTGCAAGAAGCCTGATTGGGAACAAGGTTTCATATAATGGAATTGATCCACTTAAATTTTAAAAATGCTGTGATCTATTTCAAGTATAACTAATTCACTGAGCCTAAATTTTGAAGTGCTGACAGCCTAGATACATAAAATATTGTATTAGTAATGCTTTTGTAAGTACTTTCTAAATTTACCTTTTTCTTTTTCTGAAGCACATGATTAGGTAGTAGTTCATGGAGTTGCTTTCTTTTTACATGCATTGCAGCAATTTTCATGTCCACCTCAAACATCTTGCTGTTTATTGCTTGCCTATAAACTACACAATTAGGAAATTGTTACAAGAAATAGAAACATTTTAATAATGGCAGTTAAACTCACCCAGGAGAAGCTATTCTAAGTAGGGATCCTTTTGACATCAGTACTTCATATATGTAAAATTATCAGGTGAAAACCTACCTCCACTCTGACAACTCATTGCCCGAGCGAACCCTAAGTCCCTTCTATTACAAGGTCACTATCATGGTGAATAAAAGCACAGAGCATATGAATGCTTCCAGTGTAATAACTCAAAGTGATAACTTTAAAAGGTAACTCTGTAAGAAACAGCGGAATCAGAGAAAAACGGGTTCTTAAATCCACATGCTTTTATGCTCCCAGTAAAATTTTAAATTCTAATCTAAGTGTGTAACAAATGCAGCAAAACAAATGTCAAACTTATTTAAATATACCTAAAGATACCTTTTTAAGAATCTGCAGGACAAAATTTTAAGACAATAGCATATTTTCTATTACAGAAATAACTCAAGTTACAGAGGTCACAGGAAAAAAATAATGTGCTAAAAATAAGTAAATCTAAACAATTTAGTTCCAGAGGGTCCCCCAAATGGAAAAAATCCATTCACTCAAACAACAAATATTTATTCAGTGGCTATACTGTATCACACTGTTCTAGACAGAGGAGATCTATAGCATGAAATAAGAGACCAAAATAACCTCAGAGTCTACAATCGGAAGGAAAAATATAAAGAACAGGAAAAAAAATTATGTAAATAAAAGTTGTCCTTTGAATGCAGGGGCTAGGGGCAGTAACCTCTCAGGAAATCAGCAACATGAATATAGCTCTAGGCAGCCCTCCACATGCATTCCCAACCGCAGAGTGGGCCCTTGAATACGGGTTTGAACTGTGTGGGCCAGCTGAAAGATTCTGCGTGCAAGCGGACCTGCTCAGTGCAAACGTGTGTTGCTCAACAGTCAACTGCACTTCGTATCGGATGGAAATAGGTGCTAAAGAAAAGACGGAGGGAAGAAGAGAAGCTCAGCCTGGAAACCAAGACTACACCTGAGCGGAGACTTAAAAGAAAGGGAGGAAGTGAGCTGACAGCACCCGGCGGAGCAGCATTCCAGGAAGTGCAAGCATCAAGGACAGAATGTCCCGAGTGGAGAGCATGTCTGGAATGTCTGAGGAACAACCAAACGGCCACTGGGACGGAGGAAAAGTAGAAATCAATAATCCTGTGTCTGCAATTCTGAAATCCCAAAAGCTCCCACCCAGCACAGAAGCTTTCCCTAAGACTGGCGCCAAAATTCATCTGGCAACCAACCCTGATCTGAACTATTTGTGGCTATTGGTCTCTACCTTTACAATGTGACTATCAGACAGTTCCCCACAGAAACATTACCATCTTTGACAACAAATGCTGCTTGAGGTCCTGGAATGGTACTAGCTAACTTTAGTACTTTCTAGTGCCAAGATGCATCGATAAAAAATTGTGAACTTTTAATAAAAAATGAGGTCAGACATAGTGAGGTCAGATCAGGTAAAGGCTTGCAAACCACAGTAAAGACTTGGGCTTTTATTCCAAGTGACATACATGGATGGTCATTATAGCTTTTAAAAAAGCAAGATATTTAGTTTAATATCATTTTGGATGCTAACTGAAGTAGTAGTTGAAATTGGGCAAGGGCAGAACAGGGATCCTATAACAATGGCAGTAATCCAACCAAGCAGTGATAAGTGAATGGCCTGGGCTAGGCTGACAGAAGTAGAAATACCAATTAGCAGAAATCTCAATGTATTCTGAAAGCACAGGCAAAACAAATTTTTTATGAATTTATATCAAGTACAGCACGTCCTCAAATAAGACCATTTCATTATACTGTTGAAGAGGGGAAAAAACAACTGATTCATGGCCAAGGTCACTGTCTGTGTGGAGCCTGCACGGTTTCCTCCCACACCCCAGAGATGCGTAGTTAGGTGAACTGGCAGATCTAGTTGTCCCAGTCTGAGTGAGAGTTGGGGTGCGGGTGGGGGGGGGGTGTGACTATACCCTGCAACAGAACGGTGTCCTGTTCAGGTGGGTCCCACCTTGTGCCCTGAGCTGCCAGGAAAAGGTTCCAGCCATTCTCCTGATTCCAACTCTCCTGAATTGGAATAAGTGGAAATAATCACCTGACTTCTTTTTCTTAATCTCTCTTAAATGTATGGATAGCTCACATTTATTTCAATGTTTAATATTATAAGCATTTGGGATCTTTACTTAGAAGTTTGGTGATGTTTCTGAGACCAGAACTATGCCATATGAACTTAACTCATGTTTATATCAATGAGCCTATGGTTAAAACTAGTTTCTTTATACGTCATTTCACTTAAAGTCAGTTTCCAAGAATCTGTCAATGAGGACTTACTATTTGAGAAAAACAAGAGAGAAGGAGGGATCCAAGATTACTAGCTTGAACAACTACAAGAATATAGTTGACAAAATGTGAGATCAAAAAGATCTGGAGAAGTTGGAACAGGCTGGAGGTAAGAATTTGAGTTTTGAACACGTTAAATTTGTTTTATTACGAAATCCCAAAAAGTATTCCATTAAAATGTTTCAAGATACAGGGCAACTAAATATTTCCTACCCCAAATACCTGAAAGTTCCTTGAAAATCTTGATGGTTCATTAATACAATCTTTGATAAACAGCTCAACTTAGATGCAAAGTGTAAAACAAATTTCTAATTCAAGTATCTTTACATGATTTGTTAGTTCATAAATAGTTTAAGTTGCTATCAGAATTTTTACTTTCGAAAAAAACACTTCTGTGGTGCTCAGCAGATGGAGTTATCACCCTCTAAATCACATCCTAAAAAAACTGAATGAGTGCTTTTGTTGTCACAATAATTAAGAGTTATTACTTGCTATGGACACTTAATATCCTTCAATGTGGAGATTCTCACAATGAAGAATTCTACCATGTCCTACTGACATTCCTAAAGATAAAAAACATACTTATCAATCATTTGAACCGAGAGCTAAATGCAATTTTACATAAAAAACATGAATTATTTTTAATCTGAATTTTCTAGGAATGCAACTACCACATATGCCACACTGCTTAGGGGTCTACATTCAGGTGTGATCACCTGACTAAAGTGTATGTTCTACTTATTGTACCTAAGCATTTACATATTGAAACACATAGTATTTTCCTTTGATTTTTACTTTACATTTAGTGTATAATACTGACTTTTTAATACATTATACCATTTTTGTCTCTCCTCCAAGGAAGTGAAAAACTTTTAATGTTAAATCTGAATCTCCTTATCAAATGTTTACTTCAGTATGAAGTAAACTGAGGAAGAAAACTCCTCACAATGAGGGCAGGTGAAAATGACACCCACTAAAACTTTTTTAAAGCAGAAAGAAAAGGAGAGATGTTTGAAAGAAGATTAGTCCCCCCAAAAGATGCAATTTATCATCGTCTCTATGCATAGTTGCCATTTCCTTGAAAACTGGTGCATACAGACAGCCTAGGCTTCTGTTAACTACACCTACCACTTCTTGGTCTTTCAACTGTGCTGCTGACTTCATCCTACCCCTCCCCCGCTGCAAAATGAATGAACACTTGAGTCTATATTTAACAGAGAGGATAAATCTCCTCACGGTCACCAAAAGTTTAGCTTCAAAAATTTCAAAGGTTCAAGATTATTAATAAGGCAGTCAGACATAGACTAGGTCTTTTAGACAATCAAGTATTCAGGTTTCTAATAAGTAATTGTGAGCAAATCAAATTTAAGATGGCTCTACTTAACTTTAGGTCTACCACAAAAGAAAAACAATCATTTACCTATTAGACAATACTGAAACTAATAACTAATCCAAAAAACATTTAAGATTATTTTGATATTTATTGTTCACTATTTCCAAGTAATTGTAATAGTTATTACAAATATCACTATGTTATACATGAAGACAAATTCCAATGTTTTGTTTACCCAAGCAGAGATAATACCTGTATCTGTGAAAGACTGAATATCATAGGTGAGATCAACACTGAGATTTTCAGAGTTTTCGGTTTTTTTAAACACTAACCCAATCACCCACATCGTGCGAAATTCTTCCCTGAAAAGTAAGAAGAATATTACTATAGTTTATCAGGATTTCATAAAAAAACAGTTATCAAGGCAAATAACAACCTGAGATAAGTGGGAAAGCTTGAAATATAATAAATGTATAAGCAAACTACGTAAAGTTCTAAGCCCAAAGTCCATCAAAACTCAAAGTCCTCCCACACACCTGGTCCTTTATAATTCTATTAATATGTAAACAATCAGAGAACTAAGGCAAATATACTTGTATTATCTATCTACTGACAGTCAACTTTCTTAATGATGGCCCTAAATGATGGCTTTACTAGACACACTGTAAACAAAGAAAAATTATGTTCAAACTAATGAAGGAAAGGGAATTAACATATTGTAGAAAAACGTGAAACAACAAAGGATATTCTAGATATAAAAATTTAACCAGAACTTTACATTTCTTAAACTTTTAAAACTCAATCGAGGGTGGTATAAGGGGATAAATGGTAATGGGAAAAAAAATACAATAAAGACTACATAAAGATACCTCAACTGAAAAGGTCAAATGAACAGAAATCTGACCGCAGCGTAACAACTGGAACAAGGGTAATTCAGCTACCTTTGAACATTTAATGGTATACCTACTGAATGGGTCATGTGGTCTTTCAATAATAAGGTTGCAGCAACAAAAAAACTGTAAAAAGTTCAAATCAGTTTTTTACATAATAACAAAAGAAAATCTGGGTAAGTAATCAGAGTAATAGCTATTCTATTGAAGCACAATCTTAAATAATCCACTCACTTATGTCTTCAATCTTTAATGTGATTTTATTTTTTAAATAAAGCTCATTACTAAAATTCCCTTCACCCTCCAAATGCAACAAAGTAGATATAGGCAAAGCAGAATCTCACATAATATAGCAATAAGCAAACCAGAAATTAACCTATAAAAGACCCTTAAAAGTAAGAAGTGAGCCTGCTTTTGATGTATCTTCTCAATGGTCCAGAATACATCAGAAATCAGATTTTTACAAGGTCGAATCCAAGTATGTTCTCTTTAAAATTAATATAAAAAGCAAAAACTGATGTTTGGTGTAGAGCTATTCTGATAACCACTGTACAAACAGGATGAGAGTAATGTTAAGAAATGCTAAAGGGCAGACTTGCAGAGACTGAACTCTAATTAGTTAAAAGGCACCTTCATAACAGATTATCATCAGTTATTTCAGTGGTTAACTTTTCTCAAGGAATAATTTTTCTCTTTAATGCTTCTGATCAGGAAAACCTACACTACAGCTCTCGAACTGGTTTTGAGCCATATATATATATATATATACACACACACATATACACACACACACATACACACACACATATTAAAATAGTCACCTGTTATTAAAATCAGCCTATAAATGCTTCTATAAGTAAAAGCTGAAAACGGAGGAGTCGTCTAGATTAAACTGGAAGATTGCTTACTTGTCAGGGTTTTCTTTGGGTGCTGGGAATGACTGGGGATTCACATGGGCCAGTGTGATAAATTCATTCTTCTCCAAACTTCCAACCAGGATGCGGATTTTTGACTCCACCAAGCCCACCCTGAACAAATGTCACTTGGTATTAATGAAAATTCTGGTTAATTTAAAAAATGAAATAAAATACACAAAATCAAATGTTTATGTGAAGCAGTATCATGAAGATCATACTTAAACACATAGGAGGGTAGTTCAACTGTCTGGACCCCCATAGATAAAATAAAAGCCTTACGCTCCACCCAAAAATGCTGAGGAGAAAAACGGGAAGAATCAGACCACGTTTCAAACTAGGAAGGTTACAAAAGATATCTTAACAAATATTCAAAGAAAAAAAACGAGTAAGCTAAATAAAAGCACTTTGTTTTAAAGCAGTTTCAAACGTAAGGTTAGGAAATGATACGTGGATAAGGCAACAGCGAAAAAAAAGTGCGTATGAACCGCAAGCCCCGGCGCGTCTACTATAAGCAGTAAAGCTCTGTTTATTAATAAAACCGAGCTGGACGCTTTCAGGGCTTCCGTCTCCCACTGCATTCTGTGGCTATCTGATTCGTTCTGAAGTTTTATTTTTTTCTGTGAAGTCTCATCTTATACTCACCATTCTAGGCGTTGTTTTTCTGTTGGTGCACTTGCTAGAAGTACAATATAATGCCTTTGAAGATAAAGACAACATGCTATTTATTTTATTTAAGTGCTTTGTGCTGGATATTAACACCATACTATAATAAGCTTCATGAGTTACATATCAGCATCAACTTAGCAAGGGGGAATCACAGTATCAGTACATACATAAAATCACAGAAAGCTAAATCCCCACATTTCTGCTAACTACTGGCAAGTTTAATTCTTCTGAAAAATAATTATGTTATGAATAATTACCCCAAAAAGCAGCTTAATTCAAGAATGCTGAATAAACATTAACTGATAATTTGGTTCAATGACCACAGTGGAGTGCTTTACCTATAAAGTTAAGGAGCTACTGACTAAAATATAATCATTAGACCAAAATTATTTTAATGGGATCAAAGAAGGTGGTAGCCACAAAAAAAAGGTGACTTAAGTATATATTACACCAGTAACATCAAAAAAGTTATTAAACACATCACACTTTTTAATTCAAATTAAAAGGTAGTGAAAATTAAACCCAAGTTAATTAACACTGAAGTTAGGCCTCATGACTTTTTCAAGTACCTGAATAAATTTTTCTAACAAAGCAGCAGATGTCACTACTGTTGGAGCATCAAAGCAATCTGATTTCTATGCAGATTCCAATTCCATTGAAATTAGAGAAAAAGCAAGTTTTAATTTTAGGAAATAGCATCATGACCAAGTATTTTAAATCTTTTTAAAACAAACTATAACTAAAGTATAATTCATATAACTCAATTTCTTAAGACTGAGAAAGTTCGGTCCAATATACTCTTCCACAGAATCCATTTTAGAGGTGCTGGAAGCCAATTTCTCAGTGGAACTCTACCTCAAAAAGCAAACTCCCATCACTATCTAATGTAAGATACTGGTTTGGGAAGTCAGAGCTAGACCAAAAACTTTAAGTTACTTTATTCTTTCAAAAGGCTGAAACCTTTACATTATCTTTCACGTTTTATAAATGAGACTTCTAGCCAGAAGCAAATATATGACCTGGACCCAGGAGAAAGCTAGTTGCCCTAGTTCAATTTAGCAACCTCCACATCACCGCCACCGCCACCACAGACATTTAGGCAAGGGATACTGAAGAGATGGCAAATTCAAACGTTTTTTAACCATACTCCCTTAAAACAGACCATTTGAATATTTATGCTCAAAAAGTATTTGGGGGGGAAAAAAACCAGTTCTGATTCTTCAGAGCTCTGTTACCCAGACCTAAGGCTTGTTTGTGTCCAGCTGTACAATGGGATAGTAGCAGTCTCAATGGCAGAGGAGTTATGAAGTTCAAGTGAGTTTACTTCAAGTATTTACAAGTTTGCAGTAACAGAGGTAATATATACACATACGGAAACACACGGTCAGTAATGTGCATACGCAGTCCGCATCCACAGAGACTAATGTCAACACTTCCTTTACCGGTTTCATTTGTTCCACACCATTGGGAGCAAACCAAAGACAGCTGACCCTTGAATAACACAGGTATGAGCTGCACAGGGCCACTTATGTGGACTTTTTTCAATAAATTCTGGAAATGCATTTTCCTTATGATTTTATCACTTTTCTCTTAGCTTATTTTATTGTAAGGCTCAAGTATATAATACTTAAATAACATACAAGACGTGTTTATCGATTGTTATCAGTAAGGCTTTCAGTCAACAGTCTGCTATCAGTAGTTAGGCTTTGGGGGAGTCAAAAGTTATACAAAGATTTTCAGCCACCTTGAGGTTCTGGTACTCCTAACCTCTGTGTTTGCCAAGGGTCAACTGTATACAGAGCAAGCACAGATGGCCCAAATGAGTCACATGGAAGTACTTTTTAAAAGCTCATGCATTTTACATACACAGAAATCTGCTCTGAAGAGCCTTAAATGCTCTTAAATCAAACAAAATCCTAGTAAGATCAGTAACCGACTTCCCAGCTCCCTGGGAAATGGAAACTGCGCAGACTTAAAAAACAAAAAGGGAATGGTGGACAGAGGAAGAGCTCCCTGATACAAAGTATAACTTACAGCACGAGACAACAAAGTATACAAAGCAAGCATGCATAAAAACTCAAAAGAAGCAAGGTGGTCTGGGTTCACCTAGTTTAGGGACAAAACTTGCCTTCCCTAAATCGCTTTTATCACACAATTAAAATGGACATTCTTAATGACCACCTGAGTCTCCAACAAAAGTTTAAATGACGTACAATGTTCTCTATTTACTAAGGCAAATATACAATGCATTTAAGCATGACTTTGTTGGCAATTCAAAGTTTCAAGTTTTGAAGCTTAAAGAGCTCAACTTTGGTTCTTACTGAAATGGGGGGAGTGTGCCTACTCTGTACATTGTTTACACACAATGCATTTGTTCCAACACAGCTGAAAGTGTTAAATACCAAGTATTTACGCTGAGGTTAAATGTCATTTACTCAGCCACATTAAGCATATTTGAAGTGGTAGAAACAAAATACAGTAACTAATTTTAATAGAAATAACCTATTAGGAACTATTTATAAAACAAAGACTCATCCATCTAAGAAACTGAAAACAGAATCCATTCGCAGTTTGTTTTAAAAACCAGAATTGGTAATCAGTTCCTCAAAACCCTATCAGAGCACAGAGACTTAGTGCTTCTAAATTTAGGCTATTGTGTTGCTGTTCCAAAAAACGTTATCTCCCTATTTCACATTGTCACAATCATGTTTAAGAGGATCAGATGCCTTCAAGAGACATTTTCAAGACTTAATGTAATAGTTATTAACTTTTCCCCAAACTGAAAGATTATCAATATCCAATAATAAATTTAAGTATACCCTAGATGAAGTAAAGCTTATTTAAAAACTCCTAAGAACACTTAATTTAGTTGCTATTATTAATAACTACCCCCCAAAGGTATCCTGTATGTATGTTTCCTGGCCATTTCATCACATTAATATTTTACCTGGGTAGATCATAGCTCATATAATGTGCAACAAAAATTTAATTATCTCCATGCAATTCCATCTTTAAGTAACTGAGGACCAAGGGTTATAGTTCACTATTTTTTTAAAGCTTTTTAAACATTTTAAGGCTAAGGTACTCTACACATGCATACTCCTTGAAATTATAAGTTATTAATCTTATACCTTAGAGAACACTCTGGCTTTTCTCCTAATACCTTTCCTTCCTTGTTTCCTAGTGAAATGAAACACCTGAAATGAGTATTCCCATTTCCTATGCCAATAATGATTGTCAATTTGAGTATCCTTCAAGGAAAAACATAAAAAATATTTTCGTAGGACTATTTAAAATTTCACAAAGCAATGTCCTTTTCACAAGGACACTGATCTCTTCTAGAAGATGATTTATCTTAAAAAGCAAAACAAAATTTCCTCCATAGTTCCCTCCCTTCCAAGAATGGCAAGCGGGTATATGACACAATTTAAAATCCTAGACATAACAAATACTTGCAGTATATATTTCAGATAAAGTTTAACCACTTTGACTCAGGGGAAAACTAAGAATTTCAATTCGGTTGTACAGCCAATCTTTGGAGTATTCTGTATGTTGAAAATTTCAAATATGTGAATACCTGCAGGGGTGTCCAACCTGTTGGTGTCTCTGGGCCCCACTGGAAGAAGAGGAGTTGTCTGGGGCCAAACATTAAACACACAAACATGAAAACTGTGAGCAAAAAAAAAGGTTTTAAGTAAATTTACAATTTTGTGTTGGGCCTCATTCATAGTCATCCTGGGCCGAGGAGGGGTGGACACCCCTGCTGAGTTTAAAGTCTAATAAAAGTACTTACTAGAAATTTGAGGAAAACGTTTGAAAACATACAATTTGGTATAGATAAAACTAGCCTACTTGTTATCAAGTTTTCAAATCTGTTTTCCAGATTCACAGCCGAAATTTTAATTTTCCTGATATAATTTCCTGTTTGTTGCTTCGTCCTTACATCTAATTATGTTTAAAGTCACTTGTGATAACCTAAAATGATTTGTTTCAAGAGAATTCAGTAAAGATAGTCATCTGTAATCTTTTAATAAGTCAACTGAGCTCACAGGTACTATTTGACATAGACTGAAAACAATCTAGAAGTTTTAAAATATTAAGCAAGCTTTAAAAAAACCTTCGAAGTTCTAGTTATACAAATTTATTTAAATGAATAACAGTATCAACGTTTATTCAATTTCAACAATAATCTTTCTTAATGTGAAAGAAGACATGTAAGTAATTTCAAGAATTTCATTCTACCCACCTCTCATCCTATTAGGAAGGGAGATGGGAAAAAGAATTAATCTAGCTTCATCTTTGATTCTCAGGGATTAAGAGATGCTGATACTTTTCTACAAAACCAACTTATTATTCTCCATACAAGTAATTATGTACTCTATTATGTAGTTTTAAAGCATCAGAATATATGTTCATTAGTTTGTTCAAAAGTCCTTTCTCAACACTGGCTCAAATAAAAACAAACAAAAATTATCTGCCAAATGGAAAAGCACAACTTATGAGGAATAAGTAATAAGAGCATTCTGTTATGCTACTTAAATGTTTACTGACAAGGTAGAGCTCCCAGAACACAACAATTAAGCTGGCTCCATTATTGCTTTTTCATGCAAGATACAGAAACAAAACACAGAGACATCATGATGGTCATCATTCTTGTTTTTAATTGGGGAAATAGCATAAAGCAATCTTGCTTAGATTATTACAAAAACACAATCCACAAGATCAAATGGTCAGGAAAGTTTCAAGCATTAAAGAAAAAAATTTTAAGTGGGACTTTGGCAAATTTTCAGCTCAGGGCAAATAAAAGTGCAAGTCCATTTTTTAAAAAAGATTTATTGTAACTTACAATTTTCATCAAACCAACACAATCAGGTTTTTAACCTATACTAGGGTGTTAAACCATTATATTAAAACCATCAGTAAAAACTATTACCCCCACTTAGAATCCAAAAAAATTATTTGTAGAAATAATTGACGGGGCTTTATTAAACACTAGGGGGAAACTGTAGGTCAATTCTATACTGTAACTATTAAAAACATTTGACTACATATTGACATTTTATTACCTTTGCCTATGTTATAGAGAATCTTAATGATAGATAAGTTTCCAGAAATACCTGAAAATACTCAGTTTCTTAATAGAGAACATGAGCTACAAATTTTAACAGTTCACTCTTTTGCCAAGGTCTACAGATTCTGAGGTTGGGTGAGGACTAACATGTGCCTATGAAACTGATGTTGCTACAAATGTACAGGAGGGGTCAGTGATAGAAGGCAGCAAAACTGGAGGGGCCACACTTTACCTTGACAGATAAAAAAAAATAAAGGGTTTAACTAAAAACAGTACACCTCTTGTGACAAGAAAGATCTACAGAAGATTTTAAAGGAAAATTCAAAACTCCATTAGTCTAGCAAGAAGAGATTTCACATATGCAACCATTACTTAAGAGAGCAACATGTCCAACATGCCTTAAAATACATACTTGTACTTTTGAAAGAAGTTTGGAGCTTCAAAAAGTTTGGACCACTCTCCCTTACTCAGCAAAATTTCATCTGTGATAGCAAGACCTAAATTAAAAACATATTAAAATGTTTGCATGGTTCGGTCTAACAATCTAGTTTTAAAGATCTTAAACATACCACATGCGTTCACTATAAGCCTAAAGTAATTTTAACAAAAAGCAATTTTAGTCTATGACTTTAGAGCATAAAGATTCTTACATACATACACTTTTCAAAAAAGCTGGAGAATTTTTTGAGAGCCAGGTGCCTGGTAAATTACCATTATTCTAAAATACCAGGCTCACAGAATGACTCTCTTCAAAAAATGAAGCACTGTAGTTACCCAAAAATATTTTTCCCAAAAAGCTTTGTTCTTGTCCTTCAAGAAACATGCCTCCTGCTGATTCTAAATGGATAGCGCCATCTTCCCATGAAAAGCCCATTTAGACTACAGACAAGAATTGTACACTCTGAGTCAGACGCTGGTAGCTATACAGCAGATTCTACCACCTAAACAGTTATCAGGCTAACTGAACAATCCTGTTCCAGTAACTGCCCTCAAAAACCGTTTGGCAACAGCTCTCCCTTCAAATTAACAGTACTACTGGGATTCAGAAAATTCTAGAGGTTCTTCCAAACTAATGGGTAGTTTGGACCACTCCTGCTTAAAACTCTTTCCAAGAATATAGCCTGCTAAAATACATCTCACGTAACCCAGTGGAGACAAACTATGATAGCATTTAAAACTTTACATGGCAATAGTATGGCACTAAACCGGCCACTAAAGGCGCTCCTAAGAATATGGCTTTAAATACTCGTTAATCTCCCAAAATATAGTAAAAAATAAATTGCCTAAAAGGAATTAAACTAAGTTTTTCAGGTCAATTCACAAATCTATATTGTAATCAATAAATAAAAACACTAAAATCCACTTCAGTGAATGCTTCCTTCAATTTAAATTGTAGACCCGATTACTGGGCCTACGACGGTTATGTAAACCCTCTGTGCATAAAGGAGAGCAGAAGGATGACCACTTACCTTGTTTAAACTCCTCAACCATGACCATCCGTGTTGAAACGGACACATTGTACGTGGAGTTCTGTTGTGGGTATGCTGGTGTAATTATAGGCATAAGATGGTACCTATCACTGGGGTTTACCTACATACAACAACAGCCAATCAGTTTCTTCAAGTACATATTCAACAGATACTTGGACTTTTTACCCCTTTTTAAACTGAACCAATGATTAAATTTTATTTCATTCATAGCTGGAGTTGAGAAAGAAAAACCACGTAAGGAGACACTGTTTTTATAGGAATTCTTTATAGGATCAGGATTTGGTCTAGGCTAAAGGTCTGTTTCGGTCATTTGCACAGGACTATTTCAGCAGCCTTACTACAAACAGCGTGAGCCTGTGGGGCAAGAGGGTTCTACTTGGGTAGCTACTGATGTTTAGTTTTTCTTTTTCTCAACAAGAGAAATGGGGATGCACATACTTTTGAGAAATGTCATATTCCAATACTCTGTGTAAAACAAATTTTAAACAAGATGAGAACTTAAGTTTTAATATAACCTCAACTTATAAAGAATAAGCTTAATTTACATGGTGAAACTACATTATCCATGTTAGTATCACTTTAAGAGATAATGATTTAATAACTGTCCATCTTAATCCATATACTAAGCATATGGCATATTTCCAGGAAGAAAACTATAAACTCACATCCCTCCAAAAATGCCTTGGGGTCTGGAAAATTTAAGAATACATAGCTTGATGTAATTAACAGAACTTAAAACTGACAATATTTTTGATATTGTAATAAGATAGCAAAACAATGTAGAGAAATAGAATTTAATAAACCTATAATCCTTATTCAAATCTAAATATTTTACCAATTAATAAAGTGCATGTTGTTAACACTTAAACTGAGTAAGCAGTAAAGACTGTAACTTCCCAAGAAGCAGAATGGAAGCTCTTCTTTAGCCCAATCTTGTTTTTGTAATCTGAAATACCCAAACCAAATTTTTAATTACATCATAGTAAAGTGATATTGCTTAGAAGATATCTGTCACAGGTAAACATTAAGCATCAGTTTTCCTATACAACCCAATTTTAACATAATATTTAGATCAAATAAAAAAATACAGGGATTTTTAGTATCCTTTTATTTTTTTTTAAGCACAAATGCCCACACAACTTTGACTTACAAGGTAGTTCTATATAAAATATATTAAAATGTTAGTTAACTTGATATTATAAACTATGTACAATTAAATGTAGTTTACAGGGTACATAATTATGCTTCTCACATCAGAGGACAATTATAGTTGAGTTTATCTAAAGGAAAGTGCAATACGAACATGTCCACTCATAGGTAAAAGGATGGAAAGTCTCCCTGAGGTTTATGCAGATGACTTTTACTTGTTATTGCACAGTGTGAATTTGTAGGGGAAAAAATAATACACTAACCCTTGGGTCCCATACAGGCAAATTAAGATTGCATTCTTCAGGCTGTTTCAATAGCACTGGATTTGGCCATTCCCTGTTTAAAAAGATTGTAGCACTTGATAAGACTTGGATATTACCATCTAAACGTAGTTCGTTAAACATACAGCATTGTGAATGTGACCCTCCTTCATTCATTTTGCCCTCTCGGTACTCTACCTTTTATTCTTTTTGAGGTTAGACTACTTGAATACTTTTTCCTCTATGAAATTATGGTGCTTTCTCAGACTGAAGTCAAACATCATCTCTACCCTTCAAAGAACTACCCTAAGACACTGGTATGTTCACCTCAGCCTCGAACAGGATAAATCCCTCTTGAAGGACAAATACCCTGTCTTTATACTAGCTCCATCCAAGGACAACTGAGAATGGAAAAGTTAACTCATTACAGGCAAAGTATAAATAACTATAAAAACTGACTAGGAAAAGTTTTCTCTATCTCATGACTTAAAGGCTGTAAGTATGTGCAATAAAACTGTGACGTGAACACATTATTTTCAAGATGCACCCTATGAATTACCTACTTCAGTCCTTTACAGAAGAGATTAAAAAACTGGAAAACACATGCTATCTTTGATACCAAAGTTAACTTCTTAAAAATAGTGTTTGCTATGTGTGTGCATTCAAGAAAAATTCTGACATGCTTTAGTCATTCTCATCAAACCTGATTATATATGGTTAAGAACTGTCAACTCTGTAAATAATGGAACGTGTGTTAATGAGTGTTGTGTAGGTCTACATTATCAAGTGTATCCAAAAACTCTGACTTTCATAAAATAACTACACATGACTTTTCTCAGGGGGAGGTGATACAGGAGTTGGCTGGAACAAGGAGGCAAGACAAATCTCTAAAATCAATGTGACTGAAACCAAGACACCTAAGCTTTTGGGCCAAAGCAACTAATATAATATGGTAATAATCTTTTATCTTACTTTTCTTAAAAGAAATAATGTTTGATAAATGTGAACATGATGAGATGAGGAAGCTTAAAAAAAAAAAAATCTCTGCAGGGTTACTGACTAATCTCGAAGGGATGGTCAACTGCTTTTTTCCAAGCACTTAATAGTTATTCTTAAAAGCTTTTTATATACATTTGCATCTTAATATTTTATCAAAGATAAATGGGCAACTGAAAGTAAAAAAAAAGTAAAAGAAAATAAAAAGAAAAAAAAATCACAAGAAACTAGAGGGGCCTAAAGATTTAGAAGAATTCAAAGAGTAAATGGTGGTATCCAAAGTAACTAATAGTCCAGCCTATCAATTCATTGGATTTTACAGATTTTACAGCTAAAATTAAGAGTTTATTTAGAGGGTAAGTTTATGCATGGAAGTACTAATAGCATTACTACCCTGGGGAAGCTAGGGAAAAGGAATGGAATTAAGTTTACCATTTTATATACAACATGATCCCCGCCAAGACTACCTAAACGGCTACATCATGAACTAAAATTTGAATCTGAAATCAGCTGCAGAAATGTCATAGAAATAAGACTAAACTTCAGTGTCTACAATCAATTTTATTTTAATATAATCTAAACACATACCATTTAGAAAATACCAAGAAAAATTTATGTACAAGAGTTGATGCTATTGCATTTGGATAAAGCTGGCAAGTTCTTGCTACTAGCATAGCCCAGGAAACACCACCGAGGAAACCTAATATATTGGAATAGATGTTGTGGCCTGTTGATAAGGGAAAAGCAAAAAGAAAAGTTAGTGTTGAACAAAAGTTTAAATATTTTTAATAAGCTAGCCAACAAATTCTGAACTCACGTTTGGCCCACAGTTTGATAGCTCTCAGAGTTAACCTGAAGTTGTCAATGTTTGGTACTAGGTGTAAAATTTCATCGGTTACCCTGCAACCTGATTAATAGGAGTGAAAAAACAAAACATTAAATCATCAAAAATTTAATAATAATATTTTTTTTCATTTTCTGAGATTAATGTCAAATTCTAAAAAGCTTATTTGGTACAATTTGTAATATTAATTCAATAAAGAGACAAATAATCTAAAACTTTGATCTATCACAAACACTATCCTCAACCAAAGAATCTGAACTGTAATCTGCCTGACTTCAAACTTCCAATCCATAATTAAAACTTCTTCCTCCCACTGCAGACACAGCAAGGAAGGTTTGATCCACTTAAATTTCTAAGAAATGTTCTTCAAGAGCATAGTAACAAGCAATGCTAATAAAACTGTTCAGAGGCGATCCTTTCAAACAGCAGTTACAAACATTAGAAAGGACAGCAGGGTCAAAATTAACTAGGGTCACAGAGTAAAATCCAAATCATGACCAACAGAGTACCAGTATTAGACATTCTTTAAATATACCAGGAAATATTTTTAGAAGTGCAAGATGAGTAAAATAAATTACCAAATACCTTCTATAATCTAACTATTAAGTAAAGCACATTTAATTGGAATCACTATTGATAAACAATATGGCTATAAAAGGCTTCATTATAAAACTGGAGTCTAAAACTATTTCACACTTGACAAAAACTGCTAATATGCAAAAGGAAGTAGGTGCTCACATACCGTTAAGACTTCTTATGCATCGTATATCTAAATTTTTAAGCAGACTGTCATCTCGTAAGTCCAAGTCTTCTGGAATAGTCTGCAGTGCTAATCTTGCAAATAAAATATCAATCTAAAACAAAAACAAAACTTAACATTCTGTATCTGCTGAACTATTTTTAAAACACTTCTTTAAAAAAGGAAAACAATACTCCGTTAGAATTCTAAGGTAGAATTCAAGGTAGGATCTTCTCATCAATTATAAACATGGTAATGCTTCCAAAAGTCCAAACAATATTAATTCATACCATTAACTCTTTTAATCAGATGTTAAAACATGGTAATATGAAACAGAATCTACTTGTCATTTTAATAATTACTGTTTGATTTACTAAATTTATTAAATGCATCTAATTTATTTAATTTGCTAAATTCATATACTGGATAACTTAAAATTAACTGTTTAGTTCTCCCTATGAACTGCGAAATGAGTACATACTATAAGGTATACAATTATAAGGTCATATCCTTATATTTAGCCCAAATATACCTTTTAGTAAAAAACAAGCGACTTATATTTAAGAGCTTACATATCTATTATAGTATGTTTCTCCAATTTAGTTTTGACTAAGAAAACAGAAACAAACACTGGCTGACTTTAAAGGCTTATAGAATGCAAGTGTCTTTCAAGAGAAGGTGAGTGTACAAAGAAACAGTACAAATTTGTTAATTATTCCTGAGGGAATGATTTCATGCTTGTCAAACTTTGCTGCTAGAAACAAGCCTTTTATAAAATCACTTTAAAAACTAGTATTTTAAGAGCTTATTGTGAAAAATTATTCACAAGTACCTACAGTAGAGAAAAAAAACTGTACACATATAAATCGTACTTGTGGTATAGCATCAGCTTTCCAATTAGATTCCAAAGCCCTAATTTAGACAGAAATAAAGATTATATACTCACAAAAATATTAACTCAAAAAGCAACTCGGTGATGACACTGATATTTAAATAGAATAAAATTTTACAAAATGTTGAAATGGAAAAATGTTCCCTAAAAGAGTATTATTTTATTTAGAATGTATACATAAAAAACACATTAAATATTTCAAGTAACCATCTGACCTTTATCTCCATCCTGAAAAGTTTACACAACTGAGTTGGATTTCCCACAAAAAATCTCCCCTTTGTTGGTAATGTTCTTTTTGATAAATGGACTGTCATCTTACATTACAGATTGTTTTATATTCATTTAAACACTGACAGTAAATCAAAACTACCTCAACTTGGTAATTCTTTACTAAATTTACCATTTTATGTCTATTTATTAGTTAGTCATCTGGCTTTTCATAGAAGACTGAGTTGGACAAGCAATTATAGAGACCACCTTTTGCCCTGACTGGTGTGGCTCAGTTGGTTGGGTGTCATCCCACAAAGAGAGAGGTCGCCAGTTCAATTCCTGGTCAGGGCACATGCCCAGGTTGCGGATTTGGTTCCTAGTTGGGGTGCATGAGAGAGTCAACCAATGGATGTTTCTCTCTCATGTCAATGTTTCTCTTCCTCTTTCTCCCTCCCTTCCCTTCTCTCTAAAAATGAATGAATAAAATCTTAAATAGAAACCACCTTTTTTGCAAAACAATGAAGTATTCTTCTTCAACCCTAAAACTGTATAACCTTCACCATTACCCTCAGTCACTTTACAACACCGTTCCATATGGGAGAAGTAACATACACAGTTGCTTCACCGGTAGCTTTGTTCCAATTACTGTCACCAAACAGGTTGAAAGTGGCAACAAGAAATGCACAGCATCTCAAGGATTGGGAGTTCATACATTCTCCTCTATCAGAAAATATTTCAGCATCCATAATATCAAGTCACAATTTTCTCTCAACTTCTTTAAATATTTAATTTAAATGAAGTCAAGGCAAAGTTCTATTTGTAAAGATACACCGTACTGCCTCAATGAAACTAAAAGTATACAAAGTTTGCATGTCGAAAAACTGCCAAGCAAACTGTTTGGTAGCAGCACTTCATTGTCGGTTTCATTATTTCTGTCTATATTTTAGCTCCTAATTTCACTACTCTTTTAAAAGATTAAAAATGGTATTCTATACAGAACAAGCAGTCACTTCCATTAAAAAGTTAATTCTTATTAATATTATACCAACTCGCCAATTATATAGCTTTAAAATAAGTCAAGTTTTTAACCTACACAGATTAAAATTACACATAGCAAAAACCGTCTACCTGAACTTCGCCTTACCTCTATCCCATCAAAACACAGTTTGATAACTGGCACAAATGCCTCTTCAACAGCCTGTAAGAAAATCAAACAAGTTCAATGTCTCTGGAATTGCGCATTAGGCCTATACTAATTTTAGTGCTTTTAAATAACTGTGATACTTGAAATTGTTTAAATATAATTTAGCATAATGCCTGATAGACTAGGTTCTCAGGAACTAGCTTTAATGCACAAGGCTCTTGAATCAGACAAACCTAAGTTCAAATCTTTGATATCTGCAACTCAGATATGTGATCATGGCCAAAATGCATAATACTTATTTTGTTTGCCTCATGTTCCACTTTGCACACAAAATTACAGATTTATGATCTCAGGCTCATTGTAAAGAATTAAAATGCAAGCACACATGGTAAGCACTTAAAAAGGTTTGGCAAATTTTTTAATAAGAGTTCCAAAAATGATGGCTATACCATAACATTTACTCAATTGACTAATTTCTATAAATCATCCCGTTCCATCCCAAACATTTACGCACTCTTAAATCTTTTACTTCTTCCTGTAATTTCAACTTATCATAGAATGAGGTGAAAAAGTCACTTCGATCAACATGTCTTGGTGCAACACACAACGCATCAATATCGGCACCTAAAAAAAGATTAAGCCCATCAAGCATTAATTACTATTATGAGAAAATTATTTTGCATCTTACTGTGAAGTATTTAATGTTGAGACTCTGTTAACATTATACTCGAGCCTCTAAAAATGCAATCCTCCCCTTAAAAAAACTTACTGGTCAGCACAGGAATGACATGATTCTAATTAATGGGATGTTTTTTCCTAGAGCATCCTCTAGTTGCAGTGGCCCAGATGAACTGGGAGGCAAAGAAAGGTGACGCAGGGTTTTTATGGTAAACAGAGAGAACTAGTCAAGAACAGACTCAACATTTTGATGTCATTAGTCATACACATGTTCATTACTAAAACAAAGAAACAGTTTTCTTCTATACTATGTGACTGGTGCTTTTAGGGTGCAGGCAGCCCCTAAGCAAGAAAACGGGACCCACAGGGTAAACATCAAGAGGAACCACTGGCAAGAATCCAATGAGGCAGACCATGGTAAGATATCTGTCATTAACTTAGCTCTTGATAGGAGGCCAGCACTGAGTATGTAGGAGGAACACAAGAGAGAGATGACCAAAATCAGTAACTGGGATCATAAAAGGGAGAGGTAAACGGGGAATCAGGTCAACACTGTCTTTTCCCTCCAAGCCCACCTGCCGAGACACTACTGAGAAGGCTGTTATTTAGCACGTTCACAGCGCAGAGGGGCACAGGGATCACTACCGGCACTAGGCAGTGGAAAATGGGAGAGGGGAGGATGCCAGGTCAAAGAGAGTGCATGCGAGGTCTGTGCAGAAGGGACCCAGCCATGTACTATGAAAAATACAGACACTGACTGAAGACACAAGATACAAGAAAGACTGTACATATGACAATGACGCCCCAGTCCCCTTAAAGTAGGCAACTTGGGGCCTCACTCAGTTCTCCTACTTGCCATCAGCCGCCCCGTGCTATTTTCCTGAATCTCATCAAAAGTCTGAAATCTGTTCCCTTTCAAAGGTGATTTTAGTTTTAGAAAAAGCCCGTAAGTCACAGGATGCAACATTTGGGCTGTAGAGGGACTGATCATCACCTGAGTGATTTTGAAGTTTCATCAAAAAACTCTGCAGGAGACGTGATGTACGAGAGGGTGTGTTGTGGTAAAGCTGTCAATCACCAGTGGCCTGTACCTGTGGCCTTCTGAATCAACTGAGTAGTTTCCACGGAGGAATGTTCAAGCTTAAGGCAAAATCTGATGCAGATTCACTGCTCTACTTGCTCACTCATTTTGAATGCGACGGCCACACAGTGCACATGCTCACTCACCGGCGTCTACAGCCCCCCGTGACTAGTGCAGTGAAGTCATCATTGTTCACACATGTACATTCCAGTCCACTCTCCTTGGAGGCCAGGTTACATCAATGTTGTGCGCAAACCATTTTCCTTATAGTAACAATGGCTGGACTTTTTCCAGACAGACCTCGTGTACACTGACAGATAACTTTTAACATGGAGGCCAGTGGTTAATAGTTGAAAAGTACAGCTTCGGCATCCCCAGGAAGAACCCTAGTGCTGCCAAGATGACTGGTTGAAACTGTTCAAGCTTTACTGCCTCTTTAAATCTCAGGATCCTATGTATTACGTGAGAATAAGAGTACTGAGGGATAAATATGATAATGAAGACCAAAAAAAAAAAAAATTAGCTCTGTGTTCAGTAAAAAGAAAAAGCTCGATAAATGTTCTGTGCCACGATACATTTTTATTGTGTACTTATTTGCAGAGGAAAAAACTACAATGTGTAGTAAGAAACTACTGAAAGTCAACGACTGCAGATAAAACATTTTTTTAATTTTGTTTAACTGTATTTTACAACTATAACAAAAGTACAGAGAAAAGAAAATCCACAGGTGTTTTTTAAAAGCTTTAATTCATTTTTGTTCTGATTTCCAGGTTAACAGTGTTCAGGTAGAAGAACTGGCATAGAGAGCAACACTGTTCAAAACAAGGCCCTAACAGGAAAAATGTTCTACTGTCCACTCTGGCAGCCACTGGTCAGCCATGTCTGGCTCTTCAACATTTAAAATGTGGCTACTTCTACTGAGAAGCTGAATTTTAACTTTTACTTAATATTGCATTAGACAGCACACGTATAGAAGGTATCATTTTATTTCTTTCTCCTTACCAAATTTAGGTTCCTTGAACTACTCCCTTTAATGCAAATTTAAGCTGTATGATATACTGTAAGCAACTGAAATGGATACAGCATTAAAATTTTTAATAAATAAAAAGTATTCCTTCTCAAAAAAATTAAAACAGTATTTACCTTTTGTGTGTACTCCTAATCTGTAAGATCCAAATGTAAAAATTTTTCCTCCAACATTTTCAATTACAGATTGTGGAAGATTCTGTTAAAACAAACAAAAAAATGGTTATTTTCCCAGTGAGTACAAAGAAAATTATTTCAAATAACACTGTACATTTTGAAAAAAAACACCCGAGTAAAATTTCAGTGCAAATTTATAGAGGATATACAAGCTCCACAAAATACCAGGCCTTCACAGATCAACCTAATTTGAAATTCAAGCAATTTTCAACTTCTACTGAGTGTTCTTTAGTAAAGACCCCTACTATTTTAGTAAAGACCCTTACTATTTCAGAATTTTGCCCCATTTCTGGAAAATGCTTTAAAGACTACAGTAGAGATCACATGATTACATAGGAGCAATGATTCAGAGATTTTATTCATGACAAAGAGGCTGCATACATCATGAACGTTACAACAGAACACAACATATTCTAATTGCTTAAAAGAGTATATTTTATTCAATGATTATACCAAATAGCCAATGGTACATTACAGTAGCAATTTCCAACCAGTGTGCCACAAGAATTTTTAAAACATGCAGTACCTGACTATTGAGACAGGAACACTGACCTCTTTTCCCTTATACTGTCAAATTAAAAAATGACAACAGCCAACACAATAATAGTTGTCCAGTGTGAATGCTCTGTCTTGAACCATATATATATCAGTCATATAATAATAGTGTTGCATCTTATTGGTCACGTCGCATAACAAAGTTGAGTCTGATTGGTTAATTCGTGGTACCAGAAATCCTTATATACAAGTAAAGGTACTTGATTTTTTTTTTAAAGTCACTTTATTAGAGCAAAACAGGTAATTTTTTTTTTTGGTAAATCAAAATTATATCTATTTCTTGTCAGATCAGCAAAAAATGTATTTTCTGGTGTGCCATAGAATTTTATAATTAGTTTATGTATGCCATGAGATGAAAAAGGTTGAAAATTGCTGCATTAGACTGTAATTTTACCATATCAAAAGTGACTTTACTTCGAGGTCAATACTGCTATATAATGGTTTAGTCTTAGATTTCCAAAAGACTTTGGTGGAATGATTCTGAGCAGGACTAAACTTACTGATGATTTCTTAAAGTAGAAACACCAGAAATAAGGAGAAAGGAAAGCATTTAGTAACATGTTCCTGACCCTGGCACTGCAGTTCCATGGTGAGTACTCAGCGTCCCTGATGATAAGGATGATGTCTGCCGAAACAGAAAATACTTCTAATGTGTGCTAGGTTAATCATTTCTCTTTACCTTCTAATTACTCAATACAGTCAAGTTTTATTCAGTACCAGAACATAAAGCAGGTCACTTTTTCCCTTTGCCCTGCCCAAATGGCATCAATGAAGTGTTACTTCAATTTCAAAAACCCTAAAAATAAACTGCAAAGATTTAGGAACTTCCTGTGTTTTAAAAACATATTTAATCATCACTTACAGAAAAGACAATCTATATGTACATTGTACTTGTTAAAAGTAGTCAAGGCCAGAAACCACTTAAGATCTCAATGGCCAAAGCAATTATTAGGAAAGAACAACAAAGCTGGAGATACCACCCTACCTGTTACCAAACTTTACTATAAGAATAGTAAACAAAACAGCCTAGTGCTGGCATAAAAAGAGACAAAGATCAATGGAACCCAATAGAGAGCCTGGAAATAAACCCAGCCCAGATGATCAATCAATCTACAACAAAAAAGGTAAGAACATACAATGGGGTAAAGACAGTCTCTTCAATAAATGGTGTTGAGAAAACTGGATGGATACACGCAAAAACCAAAAAAAAAAAAAAAAAAAGCTGAATCGCTTTCTTATACTATATACTAAAATAAACACAAAATGGACTAAAGACTTAAATGTAAGACCTGAAAGCATAAAACTCCTGGAAGAAAACAGACAGTAAACTCTTTGACATCTTTTGTAGCAATTTTTTTTTTTTTTTGGAAATGTCTTCTCAGGAAAGGAAACAAAGAAATAATAAACAAAGGGGCTACATCAAACCAAAAAGTTTTTGCACAGCAAAGAAAACCATCAACAAAACAAAAAGATACCCTACTGAGCTGGAGAAGATACTCATCAATGATACCTCTGATAAAGGGTTAATATCCAAAATATACCAGGAACTCATACAATTTAACACCCCCCAAAACATGCGCGCGCGCACACACACACACACAAAACCTGATTAAAAAATGGACATACGACCTGAATAGACACTTCTCCAAAGAGGACATACAGATGACCAACAGATACATGAAAAGATGCTCAATATCACTAATCATTAAGGAAATACAAATTAAAACCACAATGAGATATCACCTCACACCTGTCAGAGTAGCTATCATCAAATAAATCAACAAGTGCTGGCAAGGATGTGGAGAAAAGGAAACCCTCATGCACTGCTGGTGGGTTTGTAAACTGGTACAGTCACTACAGAAAACAATGTGGAGGTTCCTCAAAAACTTAAAAACAGAACTACCATATGACCAAGCAAAACAAAGAGAACCAAAACATTAATTCAAAAATATATATATGCACCCCTATGTTCACTGTAGCATCATTTATAATAGCCAAGATATGGAAGCAACGTTAAGTGTCCACTGATAGACAAATGGATAAAGATGTGGTTAATATATACAACAGAGTAGTACTCATTCATTAAAAAACAAAGAAAACCTCTTGTCATTTGCAACAACATGGATGGATCTAGAGGATATTATGCTAAACAAGACAAGTCAGAAAAAAACAATGACCAGATTTCACTTACCTGCAGAATGTAAAAAACCGAATACACAAAACAGAAACAAACTCATAAATACAGAGAACATACTAATGGTCACCAGATGGGATGGGGATTGAGGAAATGGTGAAAGAGATTACGAAGTGCAAATTGTCAGTTTTAAAAAATAGTTATGGGGATTTAAAGTAAAGCATAGGGACTATAGGCAATAGCATTGTAATAACTACATACAGTGCCAGGAGGTACCGGGCTTTTCAGGGGGAATCACTTCAAAACTTACAAAAAAGTCTAACTACTATGCTGTACACCTGAAACTAATATAATATTGAATGTCAACTATAATAAGATAAAAAATAACTGAAATATTTAAAATTTTAAATGAAAAGAGGAAAAGAATTACTGGGTAAGGAAACTTACTAGGCACTCAAGTACCTGAAACAAGACTATTAATGAGACAATACTCGTTTCACGTTAAATAAATTTAAGTTCTAGCCTTGTCTAGTTGACTAGTTTTAAATTTAAGCTAAATGTCTATGAAAAAGCCATTACAACATATGTAAGTTTTCTACACAAGGTTGGTGTAGCTCAGCGGACTGCGCATCAGCCTGCGAATTAAAGGGTCGCTGGTTCGATTCCCCACTCAGGGCACATGCCTGGGCTGCAGGCCAGGTCCCCATTAGGGAGCTGCACAAGAACCAACCACACACTGATGTTTCTCTCCCTCTCCTTCTCCCTCCCTTCCCCTCTGTCTAAAAAAATAAATAAATAAATAAAATCTTTAAAAAAAAAGTAACAAGATTTTCAAATACTTAATACACATTTTTAAAGCACCTTTTCAGGAGAATATCTACTATTTCATAAAGTGTACAAGTAATTACTGAGTTTCAGCTTTGAAATGCTACAACCAAAAGTACTTACATTTAAAAATAAAAATTCAGAGTTCAGTTCAGATTATCCTGCTTTCAAAATAACTAGAAACTTGCTCTGGCTGGTATGACTCAGTGGATTAAGTGCCAGTCTGTGAACCAAGTGGTTGCTGGTTCGATTCCCAGTCTAGGGCACAGGCACATGCCTGGGTTAGAGGCCAGGTCCCCAATGGCAGGGTGTGCCAGAGGCAACCACACACTGATGTTTCTCTCCATCTCTTTCTCCCTCCCCTCCCCCTCTCTAAAAATAAATTTAAAATCTTTAAAAAAAATTTTTTTTAAAGAATTGCTTCTCTTTAAAAAAATAACTAGAAACAAAATATACAGGGTGCGGACAAAAGTTAGGTTTACAGTTGTTTGTATGGAAATTACAATAATTAATAAACAATAATACAAGAATAAACACTCTGTTTCACATACTTATGAGTACAGGAAACAGTTTATTCTTGTATTATTGATTTATTGTATTTTCCATACGAACAACTGTAAACCTATTTTTGTCCCACCCTGTAAATTGTTATTAAGACTTTAATAACACTCAAACAAGAACAGGTTACATAAAACAATTGCTATGTTCAAGTTAGCAAATTATTTTATATACAAATAGGTCACCTTACCTTGCTTTCACTGATTTCTCGTATCCACTCTTTTACCAGGTTATTTAATTTTCCCAAAATTAAAATCCTGTTGATAGAGCAAATATCAGTCAAGTTGTTTGTTACTCCAAATCATTACTTATTAAAACGGAAATGTTTTCCCATAGGTGACTTCCTAAATTTGAAAGTTTGTAAGTTATCAGAATGAAAGCATATAGTAGTTAGCTATATGCAGGCACCATTACACTGGTTGAGGCAGTCCCCTTTCTCCTGACAAGTCTGTACTATAACCCAAAGCATCAAAAATCACAAATTAAGGGAATGAAATTCTAGATAGAAAAAGTTTTTTCTAAGTATCACTCTTGTCTCAAACAGACATATTTGAGCGAGTAATTTTGGCTTTCTGAGTTGAGAATGTCACAAAATCAGTCTGTTATGTTAAAAAGAAATTATAAACTCTCATGTATTTACCTGCGCTGCAGTTCCTCTTCCTCTTCAAAAACCCCAAATGGCTTCAGAGTTTCAATTAGTTTCTGTGTAAGCACGCAGTCAGTCTCCTTGGGGGATGCTAAGCTGATAGGAGAGGTAATGCCATAGTGCCTCTGTGGCGGCTGGGTTTGTTGTGATCCCTGCGTTGTAACTGGACTACAAATGGAATTGGATAAAATTACTGCCAAAAAATTTCTACAATTTTTTTTAAAAACTGGCATGACTAGAAAAACTGCTTCAATAAAATGCATTTCTAAACATAGTTGGTTGACATTTTACTTGTCTTACAATAAAAGTAACCAAAAGCAAGTGACCGAATGAAAACATTACTTCTCCTCCCATTCCAAAGAGTTTAACTTTGTTACTACCTAAATATCTAAAACTGTAAGTAAGAATCCAGATCAAACATACTGCTGGGGAAAAATGCAATCCAGAACAGAAGTAAACTGAGAAATTTTACTTCTTAAAAAGGAGACAAAATCTGTTACACTGTTACTTCTAAAGCAATGACAAATATACTACAAAAACACTATCTGACCAATACAAGAAACTCCCCAAATGGAACTTACCATGTGACTCACAATGAATAAAACTCATAGATGTATAGGGCAGATGACATAAGTATAACGGACGGTGGGGGGGCATAATATTCACACTACGCTTGTCACAGATTTTTAGTAGATTTACACTAAAACAATGACGCTAGTCTAAAAGTTTTTCCATCTTAAATTCTGATTTTTACAACTAGTAAAATTTTAACATACCTTTAAAATGTTTTCAATCAACCCTGTTGAAATAATTTATAATTCAATGGACAAGGATTCTTAAAGTTTAGTAGCACAACTATTATTTATAAGTAACATACAAAGCCAGGTAGGGGCTAAGGGAAGTACCTAATACCTGGAATCAGTTATTTCTCCCAAATTCTGTTCCTTAACAAAGTAAAGGTTTTACACACATACACGCACACCTCTATTTTTATTTTCATTTCTAAATACATTTTTCTTTTGAAAATAAAGCATAATAATCTATTTATTTAAGCAATTAACATACCAAATCCAAGAATCTTAGGCAGGTAAGCCCCATTATGCAGTTACTACCTACCCACGGTGTTCTGGTTTATATTGTGACCATTGGACTATGTTTTGTATTCTGTCTTCTGATAATCAATACAGACCTAAGAATGCCAGGAGGCCCATACAGCTTGTTACTAATTAGCCAGTGGGCTGTATGTCTATCATCTAATCACTGTTTCCTGATCCAGTTGGAAACTGTCTCAAATTTAACAGATTTTACAGTAATGTTTACTAAGTAAATATTGGCTTTACTACCTTCAGCAGTTAATTCCTGTCAGAGCACTTCCCCCTGCTCCTTTAATCTAAACTGCATAGCTACACAGGGCTATGGCGTTAATTCACTAAGCTGGGAATCCATGAGCACCAAGCACTACCTGATGACTAAATATCTTACATTAATGTTCTACTTCTCAAATTTATGTAGCATCTCCTATGCTTAAAATATATAAATTAAGTGTAAGTGTATTTACAATGTCTGGGTTAATACGTATTTTTATCAATCAATAAATAATTATCAGATTCCTTAAAACTAACATCAAAAAGGTGGCCCTCAAAACTAGTCAATTCATAATCCTCCTTCACTCCATATTCTTAAATAGATTTCAGATAAATTAGGTATTAAATGTAAAAAAGTATACTTACTACATAACCTAGAGTAATTACATTCTTTTGTATTGTTCATTGCTTCATAAGTTTCTTCAAGTAAGCTACAGCCCTTCCTTCCTATCCCAGGATTATGAGTACTTTTACAAATAATTTTAAATTGAGTGGAGCAAGAAATGAAAACAGGGGTAATAAAGTTCATTCTAGATAGAACTGGTGCAAGCAAAGAGAGCTTTCAAGTCAAGGGTAAACTGAATTCATGTTTTCTAAACTTCAAGTCATAAACCTCTACATTATAGTTTCGTTTTCTGTTGTTGTTTTAAGCAAATGTTTCCTTGCATTCTGTTCCTTTCTGAAGGGGTTAAATTCATTACCAGTTGAGTTTAGATCTCTGTGGGGTTATTAAGACTCTTTGTTTTATTTCCAATTTTTTTCTTTTTCAAATATTCTGCTTTTTCTCTGTGATCCAAAGTACAATGACTGGAAAGCCTATCTACTTCAACTACATTACCTAAATACTAGGATACAGGCTTAGATTTCTAAATTCACACCAAGTTTGTTCACTCTAATTTGAAAAACAAATGTTGACGTCTATATTAGTTTCCACATTAACACTTTTATAGAGAAACAAATCATATGTAATTGTAAATTTTTACTTACTTTATTCAAAATGTAGTCACATCACCTAGGATAAAACCACATTTATCTATCCCATCTAACTCAAGAAAGGACATATATAGCACATATTTATATGTGCATGCACACAGAACATATATTTAATTGAAGTATGCATACAGAACACATATTAATTCAAGAAAGAACACATAAAATAAAAATAAATCACAACCAAACAAAAGGAAAGAAATATAAGATACCTGCGCCTCCAATATAAATGACTTAATAAAAAGTGGCAGGGCTCAAAATTTCAGGCTGCCAGATGCTTTGAATTTCCAAAATGTCCCAAGAAAAAACATCAGCCATGAGATGAAAATAAATCAGTTGCTAACAAAACAAAAACACACACTCCAATATTGGATAATTTGAAAGATTCTCCTTTGCAGAGTCTCTTCTGGAACCATGCACCAGACAGCTATCAATCCCAAGAACGCAAGGCTCTTCCTCCCGTTCTTGAACACATTAGACACCTGCTCATGTCTATCACTTTCTAGAGACATTTTTACCAGTATTTAGTTTTCTTCAGACATTATTCTATTTTAAAACTACAACTACGTGAAACAATGTGAGAAAAAAACAAACAAGATATAGAGCTCCAGTATGACTAGAGTATGACTCATTAAAATTTCTTCTTTCTGGTTTTCAATATCAAGAACATTTGTTCTTTGAGCAACTGATTTATTTTCATCTCATACACATGATTTGAATTTACCTTTAGGATACTGCCTGAATTCTTAGAGCAAAACTAGTGTGAATCTAGTAAGTTCTCTACAAAAACCCAAATATCTCTGTAAGAACTATTTTAGTACCCTAATTTCTTCCTCTGGTTTATATGTCTATCCTTATTCTTCCTTTCCACCCACCTTTAATGCAAACATCTTGTTAGTTTTAACATGTGACTAAAGCATTCTTGCTTGCAAGTCTTATTCCTTTCTGGATCAGAATAGGATATATGTACCTACACATAACGTACACATACAAATTTTGCTCCCTCTCAAAATCACAAATGACTGCCAAAGACTACCATCTGCAGGGGTGGGGATGGGGGTGGGTGTGCAGGGAAGGGTAAGAGGGCATAGTGTTAAATACAGGGACCGGCACAAATAACACTCCTTTTTAATTACAAAACCTTTTATTACAAAATCATAAGCATGTAATTCTGTAACACAACAATATCACGCTCAAACACACCATATGACATTTTAGGTGAAATGTTCAAATTAAAACTATAAATCAGCCCTGACTGGTGTGGTTCAGTAGATTTACTGCCAGCCTGCGAACCCAAAGGTTGCTGGTTTGATTCCCAGGCAGAACACACGCCTGGGTTGTGGAGCCAGGTTGCCGGCTGGGGTATGCAAGAGCCAACCGATTAATGTTGCTCTCCCTCTCTTTCTCCTGCCCTTCCCCTCTCTCTAAAGGTAAATTAACAAGGTAAATAAATAAATAAATAAATAAATCTATAAATTATTACACCTATATTATTACCCTACCATCACATTCAAGCAGGCATTACTTCTGCTGGACCCTGTATGTTCAGAATCCTTCTCTCTCTCTTAGGACCTGGGGTATTTTCTTGACTACATTAAAACTATTTCATCAGGGCAAAGTTCACAAAGTTCAAAAAGGACACAGCCCTTTTTCTTTTCTTTTCTTAACAACATTCTATTTAACAATTCCATTCCAACTACTCCAGTTCTGACATTTGGCATTTTGTTCCCTCTTAATTCCTTCTACTCCTTTGCTACACCAGTCCAGCATCCATGCTTCTACCAAGCGTATCTTCCTAAACACAGCTTCCTAAAAAACCTCCACAACTTTCAGTAATGGCATTCAAAACTCCTACTCTCAATTCTGCAGCAATGTGATAAAGTAGAGGCATATTTTCTCTTCCACTCTGGTTTCACTTCTGCCACTAATGAACATTATTCTTGTAAGTTGTATCTCTATGGATTTACCTGTGAATTTATTACATCTCCTCTCTAAGTTGCATAGTAAACTAGGAATTTTAAAACTATGACACATTTGTGACATAAAGAGTTTTCCAAACATAGCAAATTTTTAAACCAATACTCAAAGAGCGCTCTGTCCTTTCCTGATGACAGGCTGTCCAAGACCTGACTCTAATTAGGATATTTGGGTACTTACAAAGAATAGCAACATTCTTGTAAAATTAGCACAACAGGCTTCTTATTACAGCTAGATATTTGTTTCAAAAGTTTAGGTGTCCAACTAAACCAGTACACAGGCTCTGAAATATTAAGAACCTCTTAGGTACAGTAATTATAAAGCTAACTTAAGTAGCACAGATTCCTATGATTTGTGAACTGCATTTTAGTGGCCATACATCCAAATAAAGTATGATCAATCTTTGGATGTATTATTACTAATAACTATTCCAAGTCAGTGAATAAAGTATGAAATACTCAAATGGCTTTGGCTGTATATAGCAAAATCTAAATTGCAGATGCCATGATATATTTCAAAACATTTAAAAATTATAGACACATTTCAAAATGTTAAAGGAAATGAACGCTATTTTCAGAACCACATTTAAGCAAGAGACAAATACCAAAGCCATACACAAAACAGATCTGCCTATATAAAAATACTCCTACTTTTATATAGCAAAAATACATCAGGTAAAGGGTAAAGGTAAAGCAAATGACAAGTGAGGAAAATATATACAACCTCTGCCAAAACAGTAACATTCTATTCTAAATACACTTCTTAAATCACACACACACACACACACACCCCCCCCCACAGAGTTTCACTGGGAATCAGGGAAGCAAATTAAGACAACCATTTTCTGCCAGACTGGAGAAAAATAAAGTTGGACAGCTGATAAAAACTAAAAACTTATTAAAAAATAATCAAAAACTTATTCCCTGGCTGGTGTGGCTCAGTGGACTGAGGACCGGCCTGCAAACCCAAGGGTCATCGGTTTGATTCCCAGTCAAAGCACGCTGGTTTGCAGGCCAAGTCTCTAGTTAGGGGCGTGTAAGAGGCAACCCACACACTGATGTTTCTCTTCCTCTCTTTCTCTCTCCCTTTGTCTGAAAATAAATAAAATCTTTTATTAAAAAATCAAAAACTTATTATAAACCTCCAATGTTGGCAATGGTTTAATAAAATGAGCACACTTATCCATTACAATAAAAGTGAACTTGGTGCATCATTTTAAAAAGCAAACTGGCAATAGTTATCAAAATTTAAAACAGATATATCAATTTTTATTTTTTGAGACTTTATTTATTTAGAGAGAAGGGAAGGAAGGAAGAAAGAGAAAAGGGAAATATCAGTGTGTGGTTGCCTCTTACATGCCCCCAACTGGAGACTTGGCCTGCAACCCAGGGTGCCTTGACTGGGAATCAAACCAGTGACCCTTTGGTTTGCAGGCCGGCACTCAGTCCACTGAGCTACACCAGGCAGGGCCATACATCAATTTTTAAAGTTTATGTGTAGCAACTTCGCTTCTAGCAATCTATCATATAGAAATCCTAGGACGCAGAACTCAAACTGAAGACCCTGAAGTAGGAAGACAAATCCTATTTAAATCATACTGTAATATATAGAATATTATACAAAACTCCTAATTTCTGGTCACTTCTGGGATAGGGGTACAATGTAGTAGATGACAGGCCAAATATAGATGTGGCCCCCCAGAACCCCAACAGCAACAATGAGCTTAAAATGAGCAGGGTCAACCCCAGGGTTATTTCCTACAGGGGGGTATATTTGAGATTTGCAAATGAATACTTCTCGACCCCACAGGTTCTGGAATTTGACGCTTTTCATAAGATTCATAAAAAAGATATCCTAGATTATTCAGTGGAGCACTGTACACAATGCACTAACTGGAAACCACCTAAATATTCACTGATATAGAACTGGTTGATTACAGTACATTCTTACAATGTAATATTATGTGATATAAAAATAATGAGGTAGTTATTCCATGTAAGTTGCATGGATAGATACCCCCGACATCAGGTAAAAATCTGTAGAATATAATTAAGATAATAGCTAGTATGTACTAAAACATACTCCGGGTAGTGTGTGAAGCACTTTACATTATTCTCGATTGTCCCTAACAACTCCATTAACTCCATTTTACAGAGGAAGAAAACTAGAGAGAGAACAAGAAAAGGCTAACCTAAATTCACTGGGCTGGGGTATGAACTCACGCATCTGACTGTAATCGTGACCTCTGTGCACAGAAGCCAAAGAGCCTCTATACGTCTTTCACAACATAGCATTGTATCTTTAAAAACTGTCTGTATGTGCACAGAAACACACCAAGCAGAAATGAGATGGAAAATTTTCACCTTCTATTTTATAATTTTTTGTTTCAATTTAAATTATTCTTAAAAACAAATACTAATGATGTCACACAAAAGCTGAAAATCTAATTCTACTATTCGCCACTAAATTAAGGTAGTGGTAATAAGGAGGTTCAAATCACCCCCTGGCAGAAAGGGTCACCAAACAAATGCTCAATTTAAAACAATTAAGTAGTTTTTTTTATTATTAGCTAAAAGCCCAGTCTATTCTAATCAAAACACATTAGCGGAGTATAATAAAACAAGACTTTAAAAATGATTTTTTCAGTGATTAGAAACTGCAAATAGAAAGCACATCACGTTTTACTTATTGCTCCAGGAAACTGCTAAGACATCCAAGGTGATCAAACCTCACAAATCCAATTTTCCTAAAAAGCACTTTTTCTCATTTAACCTATCTTTTTGCTAAAAAGTATGGTATAACAAAGAGTTAAGATGAAATGTACTGAACTTATAAATATGAACGAAAGACAATGTTAACATCAGGAATACAAAGACAGCCTCTGTTCCCAGTGACAGAGTCAAATCTGGTCTGGGGTTCAGATCCTTAAGCAGCAGATAACTGCAAAGTAAAAGCTTAAAATAAATATTACAGGAACAAAAAGTCAATGCTCTTAAAAAGAAGTGAAAGAGGTATGTACTCTAAATGACTGGAAGGGAGAGAGGTTAGAGTGCAGTCCCAATAGATAACTAATATAAAAGGACAATAAATCACCAATGGTGCTTTCCCAAATAGTAAATGTTTAATGCCTTTTCATCCCAATTTAGACGAAGCTCATATTATTGATAAATCCCTGCCTCCTCATATTGGGCATCTGGTATATGTTGTTGCCCATGGTATTAACAGGATTGACTGCCTCAAAATATGTAGCTACCAGCCAACAGAAAACGCTTTATCATTTCTTCGTAGTTTTAGTCGGTCAGGTTAAAACTGAAAGCCTAATATTCTTCTTTGGAAACAATCGGATAAATCACAATAACTTATTTAATGTAACAATTCATCACAGTATAGTTTGCTGTTTAAAGACCCTCAACTTAAGCAAAATGTGCCCAATCAGATTAAGCAGGAAAAAAGGACACTGGACAGAAAAGGAATAAGGGATCTCTCTAAACTATGTGAATGTGTATTAAATATTAATTCTTAGCAGAAATAGTGCAAATCTATTTCACAGTAAGTTTAACATGTTTTAATTTTACTAATAGTGTAGAGTCAGTCTTACAGCCAAGACAATGTATGTATTTGCTAAGAAACTATTCTAAGGATGGTTAATTCGCCTGCCACCGATCTGTGTAAGTGGTACTAAATACATTTAGAACCTAATTATATTCTTAAAATATGTATGCCAAGTGTATCATCCAGCCAATATTTAGAAAGCAGCAGCAGAGGTTCAGACACAGATGAACTAATAGTTTATACTGAAGAGGAGTAAGTTATGATGAATCCCAAGGCCACGCTTTGGAAATTCAAGGTTAATAACGCAGGGAAAGGATACTTGTTAATTCAATTATAACAATGGACAGGTGATTTTTCCTTACGGCATTTCCAACTGCCCCTCTGCTCTCTCCAGTGGGGCTAGCAGCAGAACAAAACCAAACAAACCACAGCACTCCTGCATCGGTTTGCCAAGAACATGTGAAAATGAAGGAAAGCAAATAGAGCAGAAAATCTGAAGTATAAAAATGTACCAAAAAGGAATAGTCAATATATTAAAACATAGTATTATACACATCAACCCCAGGAAATGCAATTTAGATGTTTCTGATGACCAAAATGACAGGAACTCTATTTTCAACCCTGAACTGCACGAAGTTGGTTTTTGGACAAAGTATAGACCGAACATAAATTTTAAAGACAATTCTCTCTCTGGCTGGTGTTCCTCGGTGGATTGAGTGTCAGCCTGCGATCCGAAGAGTCGTTCGTCAGATCCCAGCCAGCCTGGGTTGTGGGCCAGGTCCCTGGCTGGGCGGTTGGGGGCATGGTGGGGGTAGGGGGCAACTAACCAATGTATCTCTGGCACATCAATTGTTTCTCTCCCTCTTCCTCCCTTCCCCTCTCTCTAAAAGTAAATAAATAAAATGTTTAAAGAAAAATAACAAATGCCTTTCCCACAGAGAGCAATGGTCACAAAATGGAGTCTTTAACTGGAAAACGTGTGCATGGTTCTAAACAACAAAACAGTCACTAAAAATACGTACTACGATCTTAGGTTCTACGGTACACTGTATGTATACTGTAAATACAGTGTTACCAGTAAAAAAAATTTTAAGATTCCTATGTTCTACACACACAAAATTTATATTGAAAATTAATTCTACTTAAGCTACCTAAAGACTCCAACTGAGCTGATCAAACAGTTCCCAACAAGGTTCACAGGTAATGATGGCACAGTCCTAGAATGAGGATGGAACACGGAACCCTGGGTTGAACTGAGGCCCAATCTACCACTTAGCACCCTTACTTCCTTGGACAAGTGACTACTCAGAGCCTCAATTTAACTATCTTTAAGGTTCTGCGAACTGTAAGCTGATTCTGTGCAATTACTTAAAAGCTGCTGAATATTCAGAACAATGAACATACAAAATAAAAGACATGCCTCCCCCCACCAAAAATGAGAAATAGCTAAGATTCCAAATGGTCGCATTTTGCCTGCAAGTGGTTTTTATATAGTCATCTAGATGCAACTAAATGTGAAATGCAATTCTTTGTTACCAACACATGGAATGTTCCAATGCGTCAAACAACTTTTTTTTTTTTTGAAGATTTTGTTTACTCATTTTTAGAGAGAGGGAAAGGGAGGAAGAAAGAGAGGGGGAGAAAACATCCACTGGTTGCTTGCGACACCCCCAACCAGAGACCTTGCCCCCAACCCAGGCATGTGCCTGACTGAGAATCGAACCGGCAACCTTTCAGTTGGCTCAATCCACTTAGCCACACCAGTCAGGGCTCAAACCAAATATTTTTTAAATTTCTGTCATCAAGCCAGAAGACTTTTGCCTAAGGGATGAGATGGCGAGAGTTATGGTGAATAGAACTGAATAGGCTCATAAATTTACTCAACTCCAATACCTTCCTTCCCAACTTCTCCATGAAAGAGAGTGAACTGAAAACACACTTAAGGTAAAATACCACGTTTGAAAACCATAACCAACATCCATTAAGCAGCAAACAATTCATTACAAAATACCTAAATCCTAAAATCCGAGAAAATCTCTCAAATCTCTCAGAAGTTACCTTCCCTACCAATTATCTAATGCACTGTTTTCCACTGACAACAAAAAATGTCTTTAAATCATGAGTCCCTTCCTCGAGGCTGTGTTTAAAAACCACCAGAGATGTTTCAATGACACTACCATTGGAAATAGCAGCTTGGGGCAGTTAGTTTTTACTGGACAGCATCAGTTTGGACCCTTTTATAACTCTTAAAATGTATTGAAGACCTGAAAGAGCTTCTGCAGTATGGATTATGTCTGCCAATATTTACTGCATTGGAAATTACAGCTAGGAAATTTCTTCAATGTTCACTCATTTAAGTAGCAAGAAATCCATTACATGTTTGCAGAAATAACTTCTTTTAAAGTTACTGTTTTCGAAAACAAAAATATAGTAAGAAACAAGACATGGGATTGTTCTACATTTTTGCAAATCTCTTTAATTCTGCCTTAATCAAAGACAGTTGAATTCCTGCAACTGTTTCTGCATTCAATCCCTTTCAATAAGCCATTTTTGTAGGTCCATATGAAGAAAACTTAGCATCATACACCTTTATAACAGGGCGAAAATATTTTAATAGCCTTTTCAAATAATTGTGGATGTTCTTCTTTGATACTACACCAAAACTCACAAGTGGCAATTTCAATAAGATTAGTTATGGTATGAAAGCTGAAACCAGATCAATAAATCCTTTGTACTCCATTGCATTAAAATCCACTGGTCTATCTTGCACTTTGAATGTAACTTTTACCTATGTATAATTTTATTACACCGTAACTGATGAGTGGGAAGATGTGGGTTCACTGAATTAAACATATCTTCCAAATGTTGACATATTATACACTACTGAAAAAAACTATACTCATTAGTATCATCACCAATCTAAGTAGAAACATTTTACATTGCTGGGATGCTGTCAAGCTCACAATAGTAGAAATGAGCTTTCCAAAATCCTAATTTTTGCTTGAAAGCTCAAATTTTATCCCTAGCCACAAATAGTGTGTTATTTTCCTTAAACATACAGGTTCACTTCATTTTCAGGTAAATGCTGGTCAAATATGAATACCCGTAGTTCATCACTTGTTCTTTCAGGTAAAAATAGAACTCCATGAGAAAAGCACTATTTTAGCTCACAAATCAAACAATCATATGTGTGTTCTTCTCAAAACAACCATTCTACATTTTAGTATACAGTTTTATGCATACTTCCCATTTTACTACAGCATTATTTAGAAGACAAAATCAAGGGTTAAGATTTAATAAAATTAATATTACTGCTTCATCAAGGGCTTTTTCTTAACTGTGTGTGCAATGAAGAAATAGTACCATATGATGTCTCTGCCTTGATTCTTCCCAAGCCATGGGCACTGTACCATCCATGCAAGAGTCAACAGAGTGAAAAGACCTATCACCTCAGCACTGGGGGGCAACAGTTTGGATTTTGTGTACTCCCTGAAGGGGCCTCAGGGAGTCCCCCCTCCACCCCCTCGCATCCACCAACGACCTTTGTGAACCACTGCTACACACAATGTTACTACCCACCAACAGGTCCCGAATGCACTGTGACAACTACAGGAAACTACTCCAATCCCTCTTTTTTTGGGCAACAGCCCACAAATACTTGGGAGGAAAGCTCTTGTCTCCCCCAAGTCTTGCTAATATCTCTTCCAGTAACTTGCACAACAGTCTATGAATGTGGCATGAATGCTAGGTCCCTGAAACTGGTTACTCTCCTTAAAGTCTTTTCAAGTGTGATAGTCAAAACTTAACGCAAATAATGATCTGACCGGCACAGAGTAGGGCAGAAATCTGAATATGGTTTCCATGAGGGCATTATACTCTCTACCAACGCAGTCCTTCTCAACACAAAGATTTTGCTCCCAGAGCACATTCTGCAGTATCTTTTTTGGTCATCCCTACTGGAGAGATGGGGAGGGCAGGGCTTCTGATATCTAGCAGACAGAGGGTTAGGGATGCTGTTAAACATCCTACAATACACAGGACAGCCCCATGAAAGAAATTATAGAGCCCAAAATAATCAATCATACTTGTGGAAAAACTCTATCAATGAACCCCATTACTGTCAAAATTGTTGGAAGTTTTCATCACCATGGCTCTTAAATCATACGAGTCTTTCAAAATTATATATGCAATTACACATGATTTTTAGACAAACTATGGACACTTGTTCACAACGTTTTATAATCACCTCAACTTCAATGACCTATTTTGATATGGACCATTCGGTCCATTCTGAGAACTCATCTATCGATCGCCTGTGTTTCAACCCCACCCACCTACCCATATGTGACAGGACAGGCACACCAAAAATAAAAGTGAAGTCAAACATAATGTAACCTGGAAATCACAACTCAAAACACGAAAAAAAAACCCAAAGTTAATGTCAGTGTGACACCAGAACATGAAAACAACGCAAATTAATGAAGAAAAAGGTCTATTAAACTAAGCAGGTTTTGGTCTTTCTGCTGCATACTTAGGGCTAAAAATGAGAGGGAGAGCTAATGAAAACCTGGGCATATCGTTCACATTTCAGGAAACACACTGGAAAGGCCATACCCACGTGCAAATTTGCTGTCTTGCCTCTGCCTTCCAACTTACACATTTGAACCACTGTGAAACAATATGAAGCTCTTAGGTTTTCAAAGAAAATGTATACCTCCTTCCTCAAAGCAAGCTTGGAAAACGTAGGCATAAAAGGAATTTTAATTTCTTGAAAGACAAATTATTACTTGAGTTACTGCCTCGTGAAAACTCTGTAAGGCATACATTTCCTATCATGACCAACTTTCAATACTGACGTGATTATCAGAAAGACAAGACCCCTTTTCAAAAGCAGCAATAAAATGTCAGCTAACACAAAGAAGTCACATGGCATCACTGCAAACATTTAGATTTATTTTAATTGCTGAACTGAAAAAGACCACAAAAATCTTGCTTAGCCTTGGTTCTCCTGGTGCCTCTTTTTACGTTTCCATTAAAGGATGAATCGATTAACAGGGATCTTGCAGATTCTAAGATCCTGGGTCTTTATATTTAATTAAAACTAATAAATATTCTCATTACAAAAATATGTTGATGAACCTCTTAAAATGAAAGCAGTGGGTGAGAAGAAAGGAGTATGAAACTCCTTTTTAAAACACTTATAAAATGCAATAGATGTCCTTAAAGCCTGTGTCAAAGTTAGAGCCTCACCTGTACAGACACACACACATATACACATATGTACTCATACACGGGGTGGGGCAAAAGGACGTTTACAGTTGCTCGTATGGAAAATACAATTAGTAACAATTCAAGAATAAACTGTTTTTGCGTACTCACAACTGTAAACCTACTTTTGCCCACCCTGTATAAGTAAAATTGGAAAACTAGCATCGGACACAGGTGCAAAAAACTCTTTACTTTAAAAAAGAAAAAAAAAATCCTAGTGTGCTACAATAGGTGCCTAGAAATCATAAAAATCCTCATTTCGCATTTAAGTAAAACTTCGAGTGTCAATTACATGTTTAGAGAACTCGGTCCCTCGTCTCAAAGGAACACTCTTACTCTGAAATCTTCAAAAATGAAAGAAATGTAGTCTCACTATTTAGACCTCAACTCTGCTGCAGAAACGGAGAGCATAAGCTGTGATCTTTCTAGCCCAACAATGATTTCTAAAATTACAGCTCATTCTTTCAATGAGAAAGGGAAAACTTTTAAAAACTCTCTCCGGAGTGGGGGGAGTGTAACACGCAGGCCTAGCGAGAGAAGGCATAGGTGGACTGGCTTTTAGGTCTACAACCAGAAAAGCACAGAGTCTCACTGAGAGGTGGAGGGAGAAGGAAGCGGGTTGCAATCCCGCTGCACCAAACCAAAACAGGGCGAGCAAGCCAGAACCCGGTGCGTTTCGGGGGCCCTCTGGCTAGGGCCCCTTTCCTGGCAGTGGAACAACTGGGGAGGAAGCTTTCAAAGAGCCGGGCTCAACGCCCAAAACGGTGCTTTTTAACTAGTGCTCAGGCCACCCCCGACGAGGACGTGGGTCAACCCTGGCGCACGGTTTGAGCATCTCGGAAACGGGAAGAGAGAAACGCAGCGCAGGCAGACAGGGAACTGGAGCCGCGACCTGCGCCGAGGAGGCGCGGCGGGCGAGCGCGCACCCCACGTGCAGCCCCCGAGAGCAGCAGGGCTTCGCTTCCCCGCCGCCGCCGCCGCCGCTGCCGGACGCAGTTCGGGGTTTTCGGCCGGGGCGGAGAAGCGGGAGCGGTGGGGCTGGAGATTCCTCCGGCTCTTCCGGAAGGGGAAGGCCCCCGGACCGACGGCTGCAGGAGCCAGGAAGAGGTGGGGGAAGTGGGAACCGAGTACAAGGGGAAGTGCGGCAGCGAGTGGGTGAGGAAACAGGAAGAGCCCCAGTCCCGCCGGCCGCCCCCATGGGGCGAGGGCCCGGCTCGCGCGCCCCCCCTCCAGCGCCCCCCCCCGACGCCCCCAAGGCCCCGCCGGCGTGCGGGAGAAGACAGAATACAAATTACTTACAACGGCATCGTTTCCTGCGCCGGCACCGCCCAGTCACTTCCCCCCCGCAACCGCCGCCGCTGCCGCCCTGGGCATGATCCACTGAGGCGGGAGGGAGGGGGGCCTGCCGCAGCCCTGGGTCCAACCCCACTCCCGCACCCGCTCCCACCGCTTTAAGCGCTTCTCCTCCTTCCCCTTCGTCCTAACATGGCGCCCGAGCGCTACCACAGCAACGTTCTAGAATCGCTGACGCCGCCACGCACGCCGTGCGCGCGCCTGCGCAGAGGCGGCCCGGAGCTGCGAAGCCTCACGGGAAAGGTAGTTCGTGAGGTGGCCGACGGCCGAGCAATTTCCGCTCCAATCCCGTCACGTTTTTGCTAGGGGTGCCGTGCGTCACATGGGAATGGTGCGGAGAGCTCTGGTGAGCTGGGGGTCGGTCGAGCGGAGTCGCTCCGGTCGGAGACGGGGGCGACACGGCCCAGACGGCGCGAGGAAGGACCCGGAGAGGCTCTGGGACCGCGAGGAGCCGCTTCCGGCGCATTGTGAGGTCCCGCGGTTCGTGTCGCCTGAGGTCACGGCGGCTGCGCCTCCCCTCGAATGGCGCCTGTGGTGGCGCTTGGAGGGGACTGAGGCACCCACGCGTGCCCCGTGTGCCACCCGAGAGCGGGGCTCGGAATGCGGCCACGTGGATCGGTGCCTTGGGGCTGTAACAAGTTACCCAGCCTCTTCGTACTGCTCTGCAAAGTGAAAATAAATCTCATTCCTGTTGGACGTGATCGGGCAAGAGGGGTGCTTAGCAGAGCTGGTACAGAGGGCGCAGAGATGTGACGGGGACCCACCTTCCCCCGAGACGGCGCCTGTCGGCTCTTTGGTCCTCTGATGGCTGTACGCAGGCGCTCGAGAAGTGTTTGTTGAGTGAATACGTGCGCAGGCTAGGACGATGACAGCCAGTTCTGGAACCTGAGTTAATTTCACTCTTACCAAATTACGGACACTTGGGCGGCAGTAACCCTGGGGAATTTCAGGCGGGCCCTGTTTCGGCCATAGTCTCCCCGAGGCTGCGTTTCCCAGCCCGATCCCTCGCTGGGGCGGGACCCGGGAGCCTTCTCCCACACCCCCAGCAGAAGTTAGAGGCGCCGGGCGGAGCCAGGCTCGACTCGAATCCCCCCCTTCGACCGTCGAATTAGAACGCGTTATAAAGCGCCACGCAGGAAGATGGAAGGCAGGGCGGGAAGGGATCAAATACGTATCGGTAAAGTTCTACATTCTTTAAATATACGCCGGGCGCTTGACAAAGGATTCCCCCCCACCCCCAAGAACAGCCAGTGGGACTAGCGTTCGAGGCTCAGTGGGGAAAACACAGGGTCTCAGCGGGCGTGGCCCGGTGGGGCAGCCCTTCGAGCACTTGCCGCCGTCAGGCCCCCCGCGTGAGAAGCGCTGTCACCGCGAGGCGCACACGGATTTCACGGACCTCCGTGTGAAGTGCTTCGCTGATGGTATTTGATACCGTTCTGGATATGTTTCATTAAAGGAAATATTACGAAAATTATTTCGCGTGTTTCTTTTTACGTTCTTAAGTGGGGCTGCTAGAAACTTTTAAATGGTCTCTGTGGCCGCCCTTTCTATGGAACAGACTATCTGGAGACAGACGAGTATTTGCGTCTCAATTCTTGTACTTATTTCTTACCCTCTTGTCATTGGCTTTGGTTATGGACCCCAGCAGGGGACCTGTCCTTAAATGATTGACAATCCGAGATTCAGAGAAAACAGTAAAAATATTAAGTCTGCGGTCTTCGAACTTGCTCATACAGATAGGCACTGATGAGGTACTTGACGAAGTAAGGAACGGGAACGTCTTGAGCTCATCATGGCTGTTCCCTGCCTGGCATCTCAGCGGTAAAGGACAAGTGGAAGTCGGTCTGCAGTTGCTCCGCCGCGTTTTTGGTTCAGCCTTCCTTAGACTGAGGCAGCGCAACTAACGAATATTTCTTTATTCAGTACCCGGAGTGTGCTAGGGGCCACGTTGCTTGCCGAAGGCGGTTAAAAGGAACTAAATTTGCAGACGTAGTCAAGGTAGATTTCACATAGGAGGTGACTTGAGAAATGTCCTGATAGAAAAATTGATGTGGACAGGAGAAGAAGAGCATTTCAGCTAGAGAGAACAACTTAAAAAAAGAAGAAGAAGAGAGAAGGAAGGGGCGGAGGAAGGAAAAGAGATCCTAATAAGAAAACTTGAGGTTTGCTAAGCCTATCAGGTAGAGGAAAAACTAACAACAACAACAAAAAAGCAAAAGGTGCTAGGCAAGGTTCCTTTCCACTATGAAAGATACAGTGAAGAACTCTAAGCACTTAGACCTTAAATTCTAGGGCATAGGGGACAGATAATACACCCATAATCAGAGGTGGGAAATCCGGGGTGTGATTAAGAACGATGAGTGAAATAAATCAGTGTTAGAATTACAGGAGTCAGCTTTAGATAGAGTGGTCAGACAGGGCCTCTGAGAGGCGCAGGCCTCTGAGGTGAGGCTCGAGGCGATTCCGAGACCTTTGGATTTTATCTTTTTGTGGATGGGGGAACCATTGAAAGTTTTAAAATGGAATGAGACTACATTTTTTGAAAGATATTTCAAAGGGCAGGGAATGAATTTGCACTGGGAGAGACTCGCGTTGGAGGACAGGTGAGGTAAGAGATGATGAAGCTTGAAATGAAGGAAGTGGAAAGAGACTTCAGCGATGTCAGTTAATCCTGGTTGTGAGAGGTGATGGAGCGGAAGAAGAGAAAAATGATCACAGAGGTTCTAGGGAGGGTGACAGAATGAATGGAGCTCCCAGCGAATGAAATAAGAGACAGGAAGACAACTGGGTGAGTGGATGAGTTCGATATGGGTGGATTTTGCAGCGCCGCTGGGAACTTGAGAAATGTCTGTCGGGCCACTGAAAACATGCTTCAGGAGCTGCAGAGGGAGACGTCAGGGCTGCAGATGAGAGATTATAATCTCTGAAAACAAGAATCGTGTTAATGGAAACAAGTTTTGGCTCTGGAAGGGACTTACATACTTGCAATCTAATGCAATGAAAATTTCACACAGGAATAATGAGCTAGGTGTTCGCATATCCCCAGTGTTTAGGACCCAATTAAGGAGAAAACTTGAGCCACAGAAAGTGAAGTGTGAGATAAAGCCAATTACCAGTTTGTTGGTTAAGAGAGGATCTGTATTGTTAGCCTGGCCTTGCAGGGGCCCACAGCCCCTGCCCAGCCCCTCCAGCTGCAGCCTGTCTCCACTGCTACTGACTGCCCTCCGCCCAGCCCTTGCCCTTACCGCAGCGCCGTTTCTACCAGCCGCTCAGGATGGGGAAGATGCTTTCAGCTCGTGTTAAGTATCATTCAGACTGTGTTTTCCACACAATGTCATACGTGGTGGGAAGAACTCTTAAACTGATTCTCTTAGGTCCACAGTGCATTCAAATTAAAAAAAAAAAAAAAGAAAGAAAGAAAAAATGCACACACATGTATTTGAAAGCAGAGCCTTTTCCCATTCTGGGAACTACCTGGATTGTGTTTCAGTATCAGGGGGTGATAATTGGAGACACTGTGCGCGATGGAGGTTTTTATCCCAAAAATAAAGTACTGTGATTCATTGGGCTATTAATGGTACGTACTTTTTTAAAAGTTTAATCAAGAATCAGATTTGAGTCACTAAGTAAAAATAACATAAACCCTTCCATCAAACGAGTACCGTGCTCTCAAGCTGTCTCTTCATTAAATTCTCACTCCCCCTTGAGATGGTTGCCAGTTTACGTTTTGAAGGGTGCACCTTCTTCCACTTGTGCGCGAGAGCCACAACAGCACGCTGATCAGAAGCATCCGCAAGCCAGTACCTGCACTAGTTTCCGCAGCAAAATCGGCGTGCTTGATTCCCTTCTTCCCTCGGTGCCCGTGTCCAGTTGGTGATCGGGGCCCTTTGACTCCACCTCCCAAATCCGTTTGAAATCCATCGGCTTCTCTCCATCTCCTCTGCCACCACCCCATTCTTAGCCGCTGTCTTCTCTTAGACCATTGTCGTAGGCCCAGTACTCCTCCCGCTGCCACTCCTGCTTTCGTCCTGTCCATCGTCCGTACAGCAGCTGAGCTTTCAGAACATGCTATAGATGTTATCTCCCCCTGCACCGAAACCAAATTTCATGGCTTCAGTTGCTCTTAGAATAAAACCAAACTTCACAGTGGCTTACAAGGCCCTGCATAATCAGGCTTTCCACGTTCTCTCCAGTATCATCCCAGACTCTCTTCCCCTTTCCCAGCTGTGCGTCAACCCTCCTGGCCTCTCTTTTTCCTAAACAGGTGAAGCTCCTTTCTACCTCTGAGCCTCCACACCTGTCCCCACTGTAGCCCTACCTAGTTCAATGGTTGACTCATTCTCAGTCTGTCAAAGCTCACACGTCACCGCCTCATAGATGCCTTCCCAGACCACTTACCCAAGCTCTGTTTGTTTGCATTATAGTCCTTAGCACATAACCAGAACGCCCTCGTTATTTTTAAATTATTTAGTCTGTCGTCCTCACTAAATTTTAAGCTCCGTGAAGGTAGGGACCCTGATTATACTGTTTAATGCTAGCCTAAGCCCAAAGCGCGAAACAGCACCGGGCCCATATTGGCACTTAATGAATTACATTGTTACTGATTGGTTAACAACAACTTAGATCAGCCCAGGTGTTTCAATGCAATCATTTCAATTCTGCAGTTAACCTGGCTAAAACAAACAAACAAAAAACCAATTGGTAATTATCTTAGCATGCGCTGCCATTGCAAATTACCACGGAATGAGTGGCTTAAAGAACAGATATTTATTTCTCACCCTTCCAGAGCCTGGAAAGTGAGATCATGGTGTCAACATCGCCACTTTACGGTGAGGACTCTCTTCCTGGCTTGCAGACGCCAGTGTTGTCACGGCGTCCTCACATGGCAGAGATGGAGAGAAAGCACTTAGATGCTTGCTTGCTCCTGTGCAAGGTCCCTGGTGTTTCCTCTTATAAGGAGACTAATCCTACTGGATCCTGCAGGGCCCACCCCTCTGACCGCACTGAACCTTAAATACTTCCTTAGAAGCCCCATCTCCAAATACAGTCCCACAGTGGGTGGGAAGTTAGTGCTTTCACGTACGAATTTTGGAGCATACAAACATTCAGTCCATAACAGCAGTCTGCACAGATTGTTATCTACTGGGAAGTAATAATGCCTATTAATTATTTATATTAGTTATTGCTGTGTAATAATTGCCACAAGCCTTAAGCTGCTTAAAACAACACATTATCATCAAACAGTTTCTGTGGGTCAGGAATTCGGAGATGGTTTAGTTGGGTCCTCTGCTTCAGGGTTTCTCAACAAGGCTGCCTTCATGGTGTTAGGACAGCGTTCTCATCTGAAGGCTCCCCTGTGGAAGGATTCACTTCCACCCCCATCTATTTGTTGGCGGATTCGGTTCCTAGAAGTTGTTAGATTGAAAGTGCCAGTGTCCCGCTAGCTGTTTGCTAAGCGCCCTCTCGTTTCCTGGCTGTGTGGGCCTCTGGGATAGAGCAGCTTGCATCAAAGCTCCTCACATGGAGAAGACAGTAGAGCCTGCTAGCGTAATCTCACAGTCTTACATCACCTAAACGTCGCTGTATTCCATCGGATAGAAGCCAATCAGAGGTTCTACCCCCACTCAGAGAAGAGATTACACTAAGGCACAGATACCCACAGGCGGAGACCACTGGGGTGGCACCTCAGAGTCAGCCTGCCCTATCAACGAAACTTACTTTGTGTAATGCTAATGTAGTGCCACACCCAAATATATTAAATACAGACTTTGTATCACACTCTGGTTAATTTTAAAAATTTTAACTGAATGTATTGGGGTGACACTGGTTAATAAAATTATATAGGTTTCAGGTGTACAGTTCTGTAACGCATCACCTGTATATTGTCTTGTGTGTTCATCGCCTTAAGTCTCCTTCCATCGCCATTTGTCCCCCTATACCCTGTTCTACCTAAGTGGCACTGGGGAAGCCTCTTGGTGACCCTCAGAGTCACTTAAGTGTCCCATCACAGCCGTATGGATTTCACCGAATGACTAAAAGTTGGAATTAGTTATTAAAAAGAATAATAGCCATGCAAAAATAAAAAAAATTCAACGAAATGGCTTTTATTTGCTAGTACTTATTACACCTCTCCCACGTGCTATACACGTTTTTTGTCTCTAGAGATACAGAGAAGCAAAACAAAATCCCTGCCCTCATGGAGCTTACATTTTGGTCAGGGAGACAGACAATAGACACACAGGCATATAAAATGAGGTCGAGGTGAGCAGAGAAACAGTGGGGTGTCACAGAGAGGATGATGCGGGGAGGCCTCCGAGGAGCGGGTATTTGAGCTGCGCGTGGATAAAATGAGAGTGAGCACGTGGGTTGTGTGGGCCAGGTAGTTCAGGCGAAGACTCCCTAACACACTGTACTTGGCAGCGAGGCTTGAAGTGAGGGAGACAGTGAGCTCCTGAGGGGCCAGGCTGATCCGGGCCTCACAGATTCGGGTCAGGACTTGGCCTTGCACCCCATGTGGGAGACGAAGGCAGTGCAGGGCTTCGAGCAGACCTGCTTCCTTTTTCCACAAGATCTCCCTGCCGGTGTGTCGAGAGTAGTCCCAAAAGGAGCAGGCAAGGTGACAGCAGCAATCCAGGTAGGAGACGGAGTGTCTTGGGCCAGGACACTTAGGGGGGAGGTGGGGAGGCGCGTTTAGAAGCAGACAGACTCTTCCGATTGCTCGGGGTTGCTCAGCGAAGTAAGAAGCACGTCATGAAATGTAACCATTGTGAAGGCATGGAAGGTGACTATTATAAAGACTAATGACTTCAAACTGTTGAAAGTGTGTTCTTTTTATTTACTTAGTATTCTTTATTAAAATATAAGGGTCAAAAATAGAGCAGCGAAGCAAAAGAAAAAAATAGGTAAATTGGACATCATCGAAATGAAACACTTTTGTGCCTTAAAGGGGACCATCGAGAAAGTGAAAAGACAAGCCACTAAATGGGAGAAAATATTGGCAAATCATATATCCAATAAGCGTCTTATGTCCAGAATATATAAAGAACTCTTATAATTCAATAACAAAAGACCAACAACCCAAATAAAAAGAGAGCAAAAGACTTGAATACACGTTAGTCCAGAGAAGATGTGTAAGTTGTCAGCACGCACACGGAAAGGTGCTCAGCCACAATGTGTTGCTCGTTCTTTACCATTAAACACACGCACACAAATAACAGGCGTTGGTAAGGATGCACAGAAATTAGAATCCTCTTCTGTTGCCGCTGGAAATGTAAAATGAGGCAGCCACTGTGGAAAACCAGTTTGGCAGTTCCTCAGCAAGTTAAACGTGGAGCTACCATGTAACAGCAATTCTTTTCCTAGGTGTCCATCCAAAAGAATTGATACCAGGTGTTCAAACAAGAACTTGACCACAAATGTTCACAGCAGCTGTTTTCACTATGTTTAAAGGTGGAAACAACCCAAATGTCCATCAGCGAATGAATGATTAAACCAAATGTGGTCTATCTACACAATGGAATATTATTCAGCCATAAAAAGGAATGAAGTACTAACACATGCTGTGACATGGACGAACCTTGAAAACATGCTGAGTGAAGAAGCCAGACACAAAAGGCCGTCTATCGTATGATTCTGTTTATATAAAATGTCCAGATAGAGAAATTCACAGAGACAGAAAGCAGATTAGTTGTTGCTAGGAGCTGGTGGGGAGGGGATAATGGGGAGAAACTGCTTAGTGGGTAGAGGGTTTCCATTTAGGGTAACAGAAAGTTCTGGAGCAAGATAGTGGTGAGTGCACAACGCTGTGAGTGTACTTAGTGCCACTGAATTATACATTCTATCATGGTTATAATGATAAATTTTACATTGTATGTATTTTACCACAATAAAAAAAAAATAGTGCAGTCCCCAGGCAGGGAGCAAAAAAAAAAAAAAAAAAAATAGCACAGTTATATTTAGATAACATTATCTAAAGCGATCAAATAGATATGCCATTAAAATCAACCTAAAGAAATTTCTCATTCAGTGTAATTCTGGGAATTACAGGGCTTTTAGAGCTGGAAGAGACCATCAGGATTGATTGCTTATGCCTACATTGTACAGTTAGTTTGTTAAAAATAGTCGGCAATTCTCTACTCATCACAAATACTAGAATTATTCATCCTGTTCCATAAATTTTTCTACGAGGAGGTCTCCAGTGCTCCCTGACTTGTTGGTGGGGGTACTGATCCTGAACTCAAAAAGCAGCCTTGTGGGAACTGATCACATCTGATTTACCATGATTCAACAAAGTGTAAACTGTCCTAATTTATTTCCATTTCGAATACTGCTGGTATTTGGGCCATAACAAATTGTGTAAATTCATTAGTCCACATGTTCAAATAATATATGGTCTGATTTTCTCCATACTATAAATTACTAGAAACATTAGTGTGCAGACTACTTAGACTAAGAATGGAATAGTAAATCAATGTTTATCCCATGAGCTATGTCACAAGTTACCTTATCAGATTTGCCTTTCAAATATAGTTTTAATGAAGCACTCACTCACTGCCATTCACTTGCTTTTTCTAATGGTTTCACTTAATAAAATATTTGCTTACAGGAAAAAAATGCTTTTCCACAACCTGGGAAAGACTATTTTAATGCAATTTTTCAAATTACAACATCAGAGTCATCTCCAGCTCTGCAAAGGGTTATGGAACAAGGGTTTTCCAGCGTCACTGCGTTGCGGGATTGTTCTTGAAGAGATACTCTGCCTACAGGTGAAAGAAAGAAAAAAGGCAAGTCAATAATTTGTAGGTATTACAAGATATTTATGAGTCATATTTGTACTATGAATGTTTACAATTAAAAATAAAAGTGCATAAATCTTACTTTCAAATGAGTAATAAAAATCTTACAGCTAAGTAAAATAAGCTAGTCAGAAAGAGACAAGTAGCATATGATTTCACTTATATATGGAATCTAATAAGCAAAATAAACAAAATAGAAAGTGGCCATAGATACAGAGAACAGACTGATGGCTATTAGAGGGGACGGGGTTGGGGGGCTACGTGAAAAAAGATAAAGGAATAAGCAAAAAAAAAAACCAAAAAACACAAAACCCTCATAGACACAGACAACAGTATGGTGACTACCAGAGGGAAGGGAGGGGGTGGGAGAAGTAGGATAGAGTAGAGGGGGGTAAATGGTGATGGAAGGAGTCTTGACTTTGGGTGGTGAACACACAATACAATATACAGAGGATGTGTTATAAAACTGTACACCTGAAACCTGTATAATTTTACTAACAAATGCTACCCCAATAAATTTAATAAAACTATTTTTAAAAATCTTATTATAAACTGTGAAGGTATTAGAGGCTATTTCCCAACCAGACACATAATTTCTCTGCGTCCAACTGGCTTCCATTTAGATTCAGGTATATTTTATTTTCAAATTGATATTAAAACAAAAAACAAAAAAACCCTAAATCTCTTACCAGGAAATCAACAGGATCCTCTGGTCTGATCTTACAACACTCATTGATACCCTGCATGAGAGTTGGCATGACGTAGGTCATTAAATAGTTTCTCAGGGGAGCAGACTGGGCCTGTAGTAGTTCTGTTTCTTCTCTTTTCACTTCCTCTAGTCGTTTATTCTACAAAGAGAACATTTGGGGGTGGGGTAAACAGTCAGAAAAAGGAGAACACCTTCACATAACTCACCCCACAATGCATTAGAACTAGATGGTGCTATAAACGTTCGCCACGTTATTATTATAAAGATGGCGTTTCCAGCCAGCAGGGAATATATATGAACGGTGTTATCGCAATGAGCTGGTCATTTAGAAAATAATAAACTGGACTCCTACATCACTTCTTAAACAAAAATAATTCCTAGCTGTCTCCATGAAGGAAAGAAGGGGAAGGAAGAAAGGAAGGGGGATCAAACAGGTGCTAACCGAAGGCCTCAGGGACTATTCTGGTGGACATGTGTTATTCCTTGCTCAGCGCACAGCCACCCTCCCTTGGGAAAAATAACCCCATACTTCCTTTGAGAAACCTTCTCAGCCTAGCCGTTTAGGTGGGACTGAAGCCCGTCAGGCCAGCGCACCTCCTGTCCATGAACACATAAGAGGAAGACCCAAGGATGACACTGATGCAGAAGGCGCAGCAGGGGGAGAGGTCCCTGGTCCTTGGTGATAACACCGAGCCACTATCTCAAGCCTCGCCTGAAGCCAGCCCTCCCACTGGACTTTCCTGTGATGTGAATCCATTGATTTTCTTTATTTCTACACCAGTTTAAATTTACTTTTTTGTCACTTGCAAGATAAAGAGTCCCGATTTTTTTTGTGGGTTGGGGCAGGGAGGCAGCTGGGCAGCAGGAAAGTCTTTCCCAGCAAGATAGCAAGCCCAGAAATCAAAATGGGAAAAGACTGATAGATTTGACTACATAGAAACATAAATGTTTTTATGACCAGAAGAAACACCATAACTGATGTGAAACGATGAGACGAGAAAAACTATTTGCAACAAATTATAAAAAGCTAAGACATTATGGGAGCTGGCACTATTTGCCAAGCACCGCCTGCGTGTTTTTATACATATTAACTCTTTAATCACCGCGCCTCCTCCATGAGTAGGTGCTAATAATCATCTTAATTTTACAGATAATAACCAGCAGATGGAGAAACGGGGGCACAGAGTAACAAGGAGAGTGGAGCCGGGTTTGCACCATGTGGGAGGCTGTTGTCTCCTGGGGCTACACCTGTTTTTCTTGCACCACCTTATCAGGAGTTGTTCTTGCAAAAGGATAAGACAAAGATACACAGCTCAACCTAAGAGGTAATGTAAACTCCTAACTGCCATAGGACAAGCCGTTAAATTTGTGAATGGAGAAATGAATAAAACCAGGAGATCAGTTTTTCTTGATCAGAGTGGCATGTGTGAGCAAAACTGAAAAAGCAGTGTTGGAGGAGGTGTAGGGAAACTCCAGGCAACAACGTGTTAACTGGTTCACCCTTGCTGAAGGGTAGTTTAGAAATATAGATCAAAAATTAAACCATGGATGCAGCGTTTGACCTAGCAAACCTTGGAAATTTATGCTAAAGAGACAATCAGGAACCCTAAGATGGGTGCATAAAGATTTCCTCCCTCCCTCCCTCCCTTTTTTTCCCCGTCCTTCCTTTCTTCCTCCATAGATTAGATAAAATAATGCAAAGAGAGAAATTAAAACGTGTAAAAGGGGATATGACATGTTTTGGGGAGGGGCAGGAGTTGAAATTTTAAATATAGCTGATGTCCAGGAAAGGCCTCATTAGAAAGGTGACTTCTAGTGAAGACTCAAAAAAAGGAAGGAAGTTAGTCACACAGACAGTGTGTGTTCAGATGCACTGGGAAGCCGTAGAAGCAGCAGGCCACCGAGGACCTGGGGGCCACAGGAAGGAGCTTGGACTGTTGTCTAAGTCGATGCACAGCCCGTGAGGAGTTGAAGCAGAGAACGGCCGTGGAGCATCTGTGTTTGAGAAGGCTGCGTGGGAAGAGACTGGAGACGCCAGGGCGGAGTTGGGGGGCCCAGCCAGAGACCCCAGCCCGCATAACTCCTGCGAGAAACGGCAGCCCTGATTGACAGGTGGAGAGCTGTGTGCCTCTGAGTGATGCTGCAGGAGGTGGCCTGGGGGATGAGGAGGGTGGAATGGGGCTGACCACCCGGGGTAAGGTTGGCATGTGGCAAAATGTGGCACCGGTACAGGGATGTGTGTTATTTATACTACTGCCTAGGCATTGCTGTTATTTATGCTAAGCCAACGACTAGGGGCATCGTTTTTAAAATAGTACATAAAACTAAACAAACTAACCAAACTTCTCTGGGGTATTTCTGTGACATTTCTCTATTGGGGGATGGGAAGAGTAACTGGCCTAAATGGCTTTGCCTGCAGGTGGAGTGTGGGGGCTGCACAGGTGCCCATGCACAGGTACACACGCTTGCACACGTGCACACACATGGTCGCTCACCCACTCCGCCCAGCGGGCCATCTTCTCTGCCGCCTCCGCCGCTTCCTTGCGTTCCTGCTCCGCTTTCTCCGCAGCCTCCTTGGCTAAGCACTCCTCGGCAGCCCTCCGCTCCTCTTCTGCCTTTTCCTCATCGGTTAAACCGTAGTTCCGAGGCTCCCCGATCTCTTTGATGAGCCGTTTGATAGCGAGTCTGTTCTGAGCATCTTCAAGTTTTCCTACATCTTGAAATACCAGGAGAGAGGAAGGTAATCAACACACAGTCCCGTGCGTTCTGAGACCATTCTCGGGAGTTTTTAACTATAAACTTGTGCTAAGTTACCGCGCCGGGGTTTCCTTTTCTGGTTGCCAGCACAGTTCAGTTTCTTGTCACACTGGCAAATGTCAGACTGATGTCTGGCAATCACCGGGGTTGGGTGGAGGGGGAAGAATGGGCTCCCGTCATTGCGTTCTGACAGTCACTGTTGATTTAAGTGGATGGATGGCTGGGAATGGACTTCCTCAAAAGGAGTGAGTTCTCCATCCTGGAAGCATTCAAGCAAAGACTGGAACACTTCAAGTAGGAGTTTCCACAGAAGGAAGTCCGACCCCCGTTGGAGGCCAGACTGGGTGATTTCCTGGTTTCTTTTGTTTTGTTTCTGAGAAGCAGTCATTCTGGGGCATGTTTTTAATTTATCTTTAAAAAGCAAACAAACAAAACCCTAACCATTTCAGTTAGCCTACTTGAATAGGAAGAAGCCCAAACTCCGGACTATCTGACTAATGTTAATGTCAGGAGCAAGAAAATAAAGAAAAGGCGTGTTGGTAACAATAAGTTCCCCCACAGCCACTAACTGGTCTCCTGGGCACACCACTCTTGGGTGTTCTTGAAAGGTGTCTGTACAGAAGGCTGTGTGCAGTGGACGCACCTCCAGACCTTCCCCTTGGTAACCTCTCACCCCGCCCCCATGCACAGCCAGGGCGATGCTCCCTTTCCCTCCCCCTGTTTACATGCTATGACCTTGACCTAAACCAAAGGCACCGCCAGATTCTGATGTGGCAAGGCGTGAAGAACCAGGCCAATGTATCGGTTAGTGGGTAGAAACAAGCCAGAACAAGACAAAAACAGAAACTCACATCTGCAGGTGCCTGAAGTCTGACAGATAAATCTATTTGTCCCTGATTCCTCTAGTAGAGTAATTACAACCCCGAAGTGCTTGGAAAGGCTCCGAAACATTTTTGAAAAGGTTCACTGTCTTTTGGAGGAGGGGCTTGCAGAGGACAGTGCTGCCCCCAGCAATACTTCTCCTCTGGCCCTGGGGGTAACTTTGGAGTGGGTGGGGATGGGCACCACGTGGCCTCTGACTCGCCCTTCTTGGAATGTGAAATTAGGACCAAAAGTCACGTCCACCTCCAGGCTTGGGTCCAGTGTAACACAGAATTCTAGATCATAGGGTAGCCCCCGGCCACCACGTGAACCAGGGAGAAGAAAGAGATTCTGGTCCAAAAAGTGAGAGAGTAAAGGGACATGAGAGAGTAGTGGAGTTCAGAGATGCAGAGACAGAATGCGGGTGCCAGCATCATTCCAGACCATTCCAGACCCTTCTGAAGCCAGGCTGCATTCCTGAACTTGACACCCTCCCCCACACCCCTCCTTATGATACCTTTCCCCTCTTTGCTTTTATTATCTCCTGGTTGTCAGCACGGAGTTTCGGGCACAGAATGAGCCAGGAACACAGCCACCTCTCATTCCCCCTTGCCGCCATTTCCGTGCCTCTCAACATTCCTCCCTGGGTCTCTCCTGATCTTTCCATAAATAATTTCTGGGGTTTTACTGAAAAGATGACAATTACTATTTTTGTGAAATTTGCTCACCATTTTTTCTTAGTTCTCTACTTAAATAGGGTAAAAGGCTTTCCATAGCAGTAAGTATTAGATCCTTTGCTTTACATATAAAATACATAAACTAAATCCAATATCACAGACACAGTCAGATGCGGGCAAAACCCAATCTCTTCCAAGGGTGCAAAACGGAAGAATTTATAAGTAGTATTACCTTTTTATTTCTTAGTAGGCCATTTTATGCCTTAGTATTGGTAGTAAAAACAAAATTACCACTTGTTGAACTCCTTCAATGTGCCAGAAGCTTCCTACCTGTTATCTCTACCATCTGGAACAATACTACACGTCGGGGATTATTCTCCTATTTCACAGATGAGAAAACCAAGGCAGAACCGGACCTGGAATTGGCCCTCCTGCTGACCTTAGCTCCGAGCCTCCCAATGCTCCACAGTCCAAATGCTGCCCCTTCTGGCCCGTGGAGGTAGAGAGAGGCCTCGGGAGGCCCGAGGGGTCTGCCCGGCCACTGAGCTCCCTCCATGGGCAAGGACTCCTCACCAACGGAAGAGGAAGTGTCAAGTGCCCAGAAAACCAGAAAGGAAGTTCAGGGGTTCGCCAAGCCAAGGGGAGTATAGACAGCTATGACAGCTGAGGCTTGGAGTCATGGACGATGACAGTGATGGTGAGGATGCTGAGAGGCTCGTGTCTCTTGGGTGTTTGCTGTGAGCTAAGCTCCGAGTAAATTGTTGAGAGGAAGTATGGAGAAGCACAGGAAGAGCTGTTTGCTTTTCTGAGTAGCTGTGCGGGTGGGGCGTCAACTGGCTGGTCTAAAGGCCAGGATGGGCGCCGTGAAGAGCACTGGTGTCCACAATGCTACCGTGATGGAACACTGTCCCCAAGGAAGTCAGGGGAGCGGCGCAAAGCATCTGGCAGGAAACACATTGCTTTGAAATGCCCTTCAAAATCTGGGTATTCCACTTCATAACATACCCACACATTTTCATATAACAATAATACTCCACCACCAAATTCTCAAGTAGGACCCCTCAGGAGAAGTGCCCCATCTGTCCTGAGACTTTCCAACATTTCTACCCTCCCCCAGCCCTACCAGAGACTTGCTCTGAGGTTGGCTGGGGGGTCCTGACATTTGGCGGTGGCTCCCCCACATTCACACTCTCCTTGAGTTCATTTCATACCAATATGTATCGGGTGGACTTCGACTTCATCAAAATAGTTGAGGACCGTCTCGTCTTCAGTATTGATGTCCCGGTAGTTGCTCAGGGCCGGGAGGAACTGGTCCTGGCTGTAGTGGGCACCCGCTACCACACTCTCAGGAAGATTTATCACCCGCAACTTGAGGAACTCATCTGAGGCATCCAGCGCACAGACGAATTCTGGAGAGGAAGGGAGGCTCCTGAGTTAACCCCAAGACAGTGCAGGTTACGTAACTAGCAGGTGCTGGTAGACAGGAAGTCTGGTTGGCACTGAGACCTCGTGTTGCTGCAAATGGCCTGACAAGTTGGAGGGTAAGTACATGCAAATCAGAGATATTTTCAGAGGCTGCCCTCTGAGGCTCAACCAGTTGGTGTTTGTAGGATTTATTATTTTTCTTTTCCTCCCTCCCTTTCTTCCTTCCCTCTCCCCTTTTCCTTCCTTCCTTCCTTCCTTCCTTCCTTCCTTCCTTCCTTCCTTCCTTCCTTCCTT
>PVJD01007203.1:0-87665 GCA_004026545.1 Mormoops blainvillei | reverse complement strand
GTACTTATTATCTTTATGCCCAATATTTCCATTTTAACACATTGGAAAGGAGAGTACCAGAAGAGTGGACATACCATATCTAAATGTATGTTCTTAATGAATCATAAAGAAATTTTTAAAATTTAACCAATATCAATAAGATATTTTTTGCCATAATAACAACTTAGCCTCTTTTGAGGGTTGCTAACTAAGCACAATTGAATGCTATTGTGTGTTTATTACATATAAATAGCAAAAGCTGACATACTCAGAATTAATATGCTAATATTTTTTATAATTTTCCACTTTTGAAGCATAACAAGTGGCAACTTTATATTAATTTTACTGTTTTCTGAGGTATTAAGATTGTGACAAGACATTGTCCAACTATAGCAAGACTTAGCTGGAGAATGGAGATAGATAACAAGTAGACTACATATCTGGGGAAGTTGAATAAAAAAGTACCCCAGACACAATCCGTGGTTTAGTGTGCGGCAGAGCCCAGTTGTTCGGCCAGGATAGATTTTGGTGGTGCAAAGCCCAACTGAAAGAAAGCACAAGGAGCTGACATAGGAACCACACTGCAAACTGCAAGCATGCTTGATTACTGGTTACAGGAGTTTTATACTAGTTTAGACAATAGTGGCTTCGTGTGAAAACTTAGGTCATGCTTACATGAGATTACATAACTGGGGACTACAGCACATGTGTACAATGATTCATAGGCATGTGATGATGACTGATAGTTCCAGGATACCTGCCCTGGACTGACCTTCAGGAGCCCCCACAATGTGGGATCCCAAATTCCATAAGGCAGTGGTTCCCAACCTGTTTGGCTCTAGGGACCAGTTTTTTAGAAGATAATTTTTCTACAGACCGGGGTTGGAGGGATGGTTTCAGGATGATTCAAGCGCATTACATTCAAGCTCACCACCTGCTCCCAGTAGGCCCAGACCAGTAAAGATCCAAGGCCTAGAGGTTGGGGACCCCTACTGTAGGGGAATGCTGTTCATGGTTGGCAATCTGGGAAGATAGTAGAGAGATATTAGCTAAATATGAAATCAAATCCAGAAGATTGAGCCAGGTTCAAGTGGCAAAGATTGTACTGAATTTTGTAACCTTGTGGGCTCTTGAGTCTTGTCTACTTGCTAGAAAAAAGGAAAATATGCTAGTGCAAAAAGGAGCCCAGAAATATAGGCTGGTTTCCAACTCCAGCATCTGTCATAAATCATGGACTTCATGACTTATATTCAAGCCCTGTCAAATTGTGAGGCTGAAGCTATTGAAATATATCATAAATTAGTCCAGATTGCTTTAAGAACTAGGGTTGAGTGATGAATATGTGTGAAAGAATAAAGTAAAAAAATGTGGAAGCTGACAACAGAGGCAGTGTGAATATTAATCAGAGGATAAATGCACAACTAACTTTGTAGACATGTACTTGGAAGTAATCATGTGAATGCATGTGTGCAGTGAGAAGATGAGATTGGCTCCCTGAGATCTTAAACTTAGTAATGGAAAGTGTAACAAGAGATAAATAGTCAGCAGGAGAAAATTGGCAGTGAAAAGTAACGAATTAAATAATAAACAAGATGAATTAAGGTATGGCTTTGGTTTCAAGTGCAACAATGTAACTATAAAGGCATGAGTAAAGATACAACTTTGTTAAATGTAAGAAATTACAAAGAAAAAGAACATAAATATAGGAAAAAGATGTTTCAAAAAGAAACTTTTAGAGTAATATTACTTGGGAATTTTAAAGAGTAAGAAGAGTAAACTATAGTAGCAAAAGCCATACTGAAAAAGGCACATGGACAAATTGGTGATAAAATATAAAAAAGGGAATTTCACTCATGGTTAGTGATCAATATTGATGATTCAAGGGAGTAAATGAAGATAAAAACTGAAAAAAATTATTTTTTGTGATATTTGTAAGGCTATTATTAACATAAAAATATAGTTCATTTAGATTATTGGGACCAGCTTTTAAAAGATTATCAAATAATTCCAAGACATAATATATATATATTATGTATTATGTGTATGTTGTCCTTATTACAAGATTGAGTATGACAGGGAAAAAGCTAGAAACACAGGCCATCTAAAAAATGTGAATCAGATACACAATATTGGAACATGTTTGTGGGCAGGAGGAGAGACAACAGGCAGAGATTGAGGAACAAATAGAAAGGATTATGTTTAAAAAGAGGTTGGATGGCTGAGATTGAATGAAGGAAGATACCTAAGAACTAGTCTTAGACAGGAACAGATGCACACCTATCAGAGCAGAAGAAAAAGCAGAGCTAAACAGGCAAGCATTCATAGGTGAGAAAAAGGAAGCGTAAGTGGTTTTCTCCAGATAGCATCCAGTTTCTTAAATAGAGAACAAGGAAAATTTTCTTTTAGGAGTTGAGAATCAAAATTTAGGAAATTGAGGTTAAATAATTGTTCTTTGGTGAAGACACTGTGGGGAGTTTGATAGAGAAATAATACATGATAAAGGAATTGTAGAATAGCACTGATAAATTTACTACAGTTTCCACTAGGTTATATTAAAATAATCTAATAGCACAGATAAATTTAATAAAAACATAAACCCCGTTTTACCCTTTTTAACTCCCAGTTCCTATTTTCAAAAGCATATATTTTAACTAATTTCGAAATGGTCAGCCAAATTTTTCTTGACTACTTTTGTTAACATATACGAATTTACAACACTACTCTTACCTCTCCTCTTTCTGTCTTAGTTATATCAAAATTTTTAGTTCACCTGTTACTCAGCTATAGATGTTTAAAAATCATTCTTAATCTTCTCATTCTTGTTTCTATAAGAAGTTAAAATCATTCCAAATGCCCACTTTAAAAGATGAGGACTCTGACTCTTCCCTTATACTTCTCTTCCTTTCCTTCTTCCCTCCAACCTTTATAAAACATACCTATATTTTTTGTATTGGCAAGGCTTCTAACATTTACTTTATGTTCTCAACCTTAATTAAGTAGTCTATGATGTGTCCATTGTTGATTGCAAAAGAAAAAATAAACATTTTATCAAGAAATTAAACTATTTAAATATTGGTCATTATAAATCCAAGTGTCATTTTTAAATTTATGATACTTGCATTTATATCCTGGGATACTAAGATTACAATTGATTACAATTATTTTATTGTCACTTATGCTATGACATTCACAAAATAAAGTTAGATGACCAAGATAAATTGAGTCTCATAATGATATTCAATGACTTGCTCAAAATGAAGCTATATTTTACTTTGCTTTTAATTTCTACCCAAACATTTTTAGAGCTGTTTGGGTCCCCACCCCCCAGAGTTTACAGTTGCTAATTTATTTATTTAATGTTACTTATGTTTAATTAAATAATTTACTTCTATTTTTAAAGAACATCTCATTTGAAATTTAGATTTATGCAATAAAGTTTTCCTTTTATTATTACTTTGCCCTGGAGATTACTGTTCTTCTGCCCTAAGCTAGACTGTGAGATTTTGTTCCAGGACCTACCTTCAATAATCTCCTGAGTCGTCTGAATTTCTCTTGCTGGTTTTATCCCCTCATTTTATTAGAGTACTACTTTACGTGATTTTCTAAGAAAGGATTAATAGGACACACATTATATATATCTTTTAGTGTCTAGAAAACCTCTATTCTATCACTTTTAATCAATAATTTGAATAACAAAGACATTTTGATAAAAATGTTTTCTTCATTACTTGGATAACATTATCATTGCATACTTTTTTTGTCATATCTAATGAAATTCTTAAATTGGAGAAAATGAAGATTATGAAAAATATCTGTAATGGGATAGTCTTATAGGTGAGATCATTTGGTATCTGTCTTTCACTGCCGGACTTATTTCACTTAGCATAATTCTCTCTAGTTCCATCCATGCTGTTGTGAAGTGTAGCAGCTATTTTTTTCTTTCTGCTGCATAGTATTCCACTGTGTAAATGTATCATAGTTTTTTGATCTACTCGTTTACTGTTGGGCACTTAGGGAACATAATCAACAAAATAAACAAGCAAGCAAAATATAACCAGCAACATTAAAATAAAAAACAAACTGACAGTAACCAGGGGAGAGGAGGGAGGGAGATAACAGTGGAAAAGGAGGGGAGTGGTGATCAAGGAACATGCAGGAAAGACCCATCAACAAAGCCAAATAAGGGAAGGATTGATTGTGGGAGGTGGGGAGGGGTGGAGCTGGGGAAAGTGGTGGCAGGAAAATGTTGACAAAAAAAATAGACAGAAGGTTAAGAATAGTATAGGAAATCAGCAAAGTCAAAGAATGAGAAGTCAAAGAACGACTATGAACAACACATAAATATGAACTAAGAGTTGTGGGGATGATGGGATTGGGTGCACGGTAGAAAGGAAAAAAGAGAGAAAAAGATGAGACAACTGTAATAGCATAATCAATAAAGTATATCCCCCCAAAGTAGTTTTATGTAACTCAAAAGAAGACTCTTACTCATTTATATTTTTTAGCTGAAATATACCAGTTGATGCCTCTTTTTTGCTCTTTCTTGAATGCTGGTACCTTCTTGGTAACTAGATAACAGCATGTTTTTTATTTGTTTGTTTTATAAAATTTTGTGTTAACAATTGACACAGTCTTAATAGTCTTGTGTCATTAGCTTTGTATATATTAATCACAACTTGTTTCCTTGCATAATGTGAAATTTGGTTAAAAAAGGATATGCATGCAAAATATTTTATATGAATTTAAATTACATTTTGTGACAAGCTAATATGCTTTGTATTTCTAGTTTATTTGAGTCAACTTGGGGCAGACTGAAGCTCTAGAAAAAACTTTGTATAAGACATTAGTTAGACTCGAATTATTGAGTTTTGAAAGAACTTATCCAAATGTACTCTGGAATAGCTAATATGTATAAGAATTTAATTTAATATGTGCCCTATGTTATGTATATATTTGCTCCATATTTTAGTAAGGAAGAAGAAAGAAATAATAGCTATATTTTTATATTAATTTATTCAGTCCCTTTTTTATTTTGCTCTATGGTACAATTTTAGGCAGAAATAAATATGCATACTAACTATTTTCTGACCTAGATATTGATAATAGTATTGTTGTTATAACTCAGAAAATTTCTGAATGGGGTGTAAAAAGGAAGAATTTTCTTTACCAGGCTTAAGATAAATTACGGGTGCACCATTTTCAATATGAAGTGGGTTATCAGGCTGGAGATATTTGACAAGGCACCAAAACGAAGCCACAAAGAGCAAAGGTTCAGGGATTTGTTTAAAAAGTAATTTATTTTTGGCATCGTGCCACCTTTGAAAATCTTTCCCCAGGCAATAAACATTAGAAATTTTATTATCATTGCCCCAGTCTTCAGCTTCTTTGGGAATCAGATAGGTTGTCTCACTGAAGCCTGCAGCAGCCTTTGTGGCTCCCTCTAGGAAAAGTGACCGTGGTTTGCACTAAGAGTCATGAGGTTAATCTGCTACTTGGAGTTCTTTTCCCTAGAGGTCGTAATTCTTACATTTAGTTAGATATTTTTTCATTATAAATCTTTCTCATTAAAATTATTTTCATTAAAGCCTTTGAAATTATAGCACATTCTGTCCCATGTTTTCTGAGTGACATTCTGGGCATTTATGTTGTGGCACTTTCTGCTAGAGATCCTTTGATAGTTTAATCAGAATAAGCTTCATTTTCCATCTCACTAGTATGCCTTAGCAATGAGGTCTGCAGTAGGTTAGTCAGATACCCAGAGCTGTCGTGTACGTACTTTATACTGTTTTATGAATGAGGAAATTCCATCTTCTAATAGATAATTTCTTGACAAATACTATCATTGCGATAGCATCTCTACTTTAAAAATACTCTTTTGAAAAAAAGCATTACAAAAAATAATAAATCTACACTTCATTTTATTAAAAAAATCTCTTACATTCAAGTTTGTAATCATAAAAGGTTGGCATAACTATACAATATAAATTATACAACCTTGTACTCAAAATTTATTTTTGTATATTTTTCATGTTTCATTATTCCTTAAAAAGGTAACACAATAGAAAAATGTATAGTTTCAGAAGAGAAATGAGATTTATCTGCACAAGAAAAGAGAAAAAGTACCTAAGAGCTGTATAATGTTTCCTCTTGTTTAATAGAAACTTTATATTCATTATGCCTTTTGAGCACATATCAATCAGAATAATGTTGGTAAATCAAAAGTTACTCTAGTTTTTTGTTTGTTTGTTTGTTTGTTTTGGGTTGTGTTTTTTTTTTTTTTTGACACAGATTTAATATAAGTGACCACAAACATAAATTGGAAGAGTTGAGGGAGGGAAATCCAGCTTTTGCATTCTAGCCACCAGGCATCCCTGTGCTATATCTGATGATCCAAAGTGTCTGCAGCACCAAAGTGGTTCAGGAAAAATTGCAAACTCTAAAGAAGTACTGATGATCCAGATTACTTGACCAGAGCCATCTTCAGTGCCTCTCATGGTTGGTCTTTAAGAACCTAGAAATTTTAGGGCAATGTAATGTCATGCCTCCACCTGTGATGTAAAGCCAAAAACTAAGGGCATGACAGTGATGCCGAGTTGACAAGATATGATCAACCAGTGACAAAGGCTCAGCAATATTAATCAGTTATTTTAAATATGTAGTAATTATAGTTCATAAAGATTTAATGAATTTGAGTGGCAAAATATACTATATGTAAATAAATGTGTATCTATAAAGAGATTATTTGTAAGAAATTTCATGCAATGTAATAGATATTTATCTCATTTAATCATTACCATGATTCCTATATTACAGATGAAGTAACAAATTAAAGTAGGCAATTTTTCCTTGGTTCCATAGCTAATACATACTATGATGGGAATTTAGCTGAGTTCTTTTTGCTCTAAAGTGAGTATTTTTAACCAGTGATATCTACAGGAGGGTGTATTTCCAGGAGTGTGCAAGATGATCCATTGGATTGGAGAAAACAAATATTATTTGTTATTACCATTACCCTTAAATATTAGAAAAATGCTTTATTTATATTTAATATATAGATTTCTATGAAGGCCTACACTTGTGCTGTATGATAATATCTTCATGTTATGTAAGATATCCAAAGGAGCAGAAGTTCTAAAACTCTGTGAAGTTCAGAGTAGTGCCCACTTTTTTCTACTATTTTTATTGCTTTATCTACTACAACTTATCATAGATAAAACTGGTTTTGTGAAAATAAAAGGTTTTAGTACTAGAACCTTTACAATACTTTGGAATCAAATGTGCTAACTTTACAAATATTTTGTACAGTTTTGAAGTACACTGGGTAACTCATGGTAAAATAATTCAGTCTTTGAGTTTAAGAATGAATATCCTAGATTTCCAGGGTTGGCTAAGATAGAATAAGACCAGAACACTTCAAATGCTTGAGAAATAAGAAAAGCAACTAGCAAAATCAAGGTGATTGGGGAGTAAAATCAAAACTAGAAGTAGTCTCTGCAGTTGTTTATTTGTTTGTTTGTTTGTTTTGCTTTCTCTCTTGACCTTGACCTGAGGATGAGGCAGCAGCAGAGTTGTATGAGCAGCAAAACTTGGAGGCAACTTGTATTTCTGGACATATAAGTAGGAATAAGGGACAGCATAAACAAGAGAGTGTGAAGGTTCCTTCCCCCAACAGACCATTTTACTATCCTAGTTCTGGTTCAAGGGCAGTCGCAGTCACTGTGCTGCAGCAGCCAGAGTAAATGCAAGAATTTAGCTTCTATAGCATCATGATATTTAAGCTGAGGCCTATTGACAGGAAAATGGGGGAAAAGTTGGCTCATGAAAGCAATTAAATAAGTAATTATATTACTAAACAAAAGGTAACATGGCTGAACCTCAATGACCAAAAAAAATGGTACACAGTAGAATAAAAAAGCAGAGGCTGAATTAGACCAAGCTTGAAAGGTCAAGTCAAGGACAATAGCTAGCTGTCTTGCTTGACCAGTTAGTTGGATGGATGTGGCTTTTACTGAAGTTGGTAAACACTAGACTAGACACAAACTGGTTTATGACATGTCACATTAAGAGATAACTGACATTTCTACATAATGTTCAAATAAATCATTATATAAGCATGCAGCTCAGAAAACACAACAGGGTTGGGAATATAAGTTCAGGTGTCAGAACTAGTGATGGCATTTAAAACAACAAGAATGAATTTGATAACTCTGAGTGAAGAGGCAGAATGGGAATTTTTAAAAAGTCAAAAGCAAGCCCTTACTAACTCCAACATTTAGAGAATGGTAGCAGAAGCATTTATGGTCACAAAATGTTTTCATTTTTCTACTCTCTCTCAACAGTTTTCCTATTCATTACCCAATATTTAATCTAGTAATTTGATGCTTTCAGGCAAGTTCTGTACTCATAAATCAGTCCCAAAAAACAATGGTCATGGTTGATCAATGTTCCTTAAAAGATAAATGAAACATTTAAGCAACCAGTACATAATATCTCCCTAGGATACCTCTAGAGTCCATTCCTCCATGACCTTGGTTTTCTACAAGTCATTCCCAAGTCACACACACAAAAATCACAACCCAAAGATTGTTAAATCCAGGGTTGGCAGTTTTGTTTGCACATACTTGTTGTGGAAATGCTGGGTTCTTTTAGTATTTAGTCTTAGTATGCCAACCTGACAGCTTTGAAATTGCTGCAGAAAAGTTCACTGAAAGAGATAAATCAGTGTATCACCTGAATAAAAAGAACAATGCATCATCATGGTAAATAAGATAACTAAATGAAGCATAGATACTGGGAAAAAGCTCTCATGGGCAGGCTCAATGAGACTAGAGAGTACAGGAAAGTTAAAAACAAAACAAATGACTAGAAAGTAATAGAAAATCTCATCATGAGATACACACACACACACACACACACACGCACAATCATGTGCTTCAAACAATCCTTGAAAGTGGCAAGACACCTTGAGTCTGAAATCAGAGTTAAAGAAAAAAATATAAAAATTACAGATATATAGTAAAAAGGTCAACATAATAAACATAATAACCTTCTCTGTCAGATACTAAATTCTTAGGACCAAATTAAATTTGGCATTTAAATCATAATTTAGGATGGCAGTGAAGTAGGTGGGAGCTAAACTCTCTTGTTCAGGCACCCAACTGGGACACCTAGCACATCTTCTGAAGAACTGACTGATCAGCCAACAAAATTCCAACTTATTTGAAGTTTGGAAACCAAAGATTGCAGAGTATGATAGAAAATGGACAGTAAAGTGGTTTTGTAGGCCATCAGAAAGGTCCCTGGGTCCCATGCCACAGATGCAACTGCAGCAGTCCCCAGCCCTGTCCCAGGGACAGAGGCTACCACAGGAGCTTTGGAGGAGAGCCAGCTCAGTGACTGTAACTTGTCTGCTCCCTCCCCTCCCAGAGCAGGGAAGTCACAGACTTGCACCAGTAGAGCCCTGGTCTCTGGGCAGTGGGAGACACAGAGCAGGTGATGCACCACAACTGAGGCAGTGGTCTCTGGTTAGGACAATACCAGAGAAATTGGGGAGCCAGGTGACATCGGGAAATGGGAGAAGAGAAGGGCCATGACTGACCATGACCGAGATAGTCATGGGACTGGTCAGAGTTGGGCTGAGTGAAAATCCCAGCAATTGTTAGGAAAGGTCGCATGCAAACAAGGGGGAATTCACTCAAAAAAAGGCTCTCAGCAGCTGTGCACTGACCTCTGATGTGCTGCTGGGTGGCCACAGCCAGGACAGAGAAGGGGGAGGAGTGGTGTGAATTGCTCCAAATAAGAATGCCCCAAAGATGTGGGGCCAAAGATGTAGCAGTCCCCAGAGAGACTTAATTTAATAGGGGAACTGAACTGCCCAAAAAGGACTTCCTGTGCATGCAACTCCCAAAACAGCAAAGAGTGAGGAGGAGGGGTACAACTTGTTCCCACTTGGTGCACCTCACGGACTGATCAAAGGGCTGCATACCAAGGGGGATTGAAGGTGCTGGCCTGACTCATAGGACAGTGTGGGCCTTGCAGCTCTCTGAGGGTTCAGCTAGGGGCTGTGAACCAGGGAAAATGACAGCCCAGGCACAGCCCCCATTCTCCTAGATCCACTGGAGAGAAAACTAAACAAAACAAAAACAAAACAGAGAACAAGAAACAGAACCCAATCCCCCTCTGACTGTGGTATCAAGGAAGAGAGAAGAACCTGTTTGGTGGGTTTAAAGTCAGCAGGAGGCTTTTCTTTTTCTTTCTTTTTTCCTTTTTATTTTCTTGCAAATGTAAGAAAATAAGATCTGGAGCTCTGAAAGAACCAAAGACAGATCCAGAGAGAGATCAGAAAACTAAGGCCAACAACTGAGAAAAAATTTCACTTTGACATCCTCCAGAATTTGCATTTTTTTTGTTTTTTTGTTGTAATTTTTATTTTTTATATATTTTAACTTTTAAATTTTTCTTCCTTATGTTCAGTATTTTTTTGTTTTGTTTGTTTGATTTCTTTGTTTGTCTAGTTTTCCTGTTCTACCTTTCCTTTTACATTTTAATTTCTCTTCTGACACTGAATCCATATTCCAATAACAAACTACTCTTGGTCTTTTACTTTTTATTCTTTTGATTCAGATTGAATATTGCTTGTCTTATTATTGTTGCTCCAAATCCCTACCCAGGTTTTGGACCATTTTGCTATATTCCTGAGCTTTATTATGTAGAGGGAATCAAGGCTGATACCAGAGATGAAATACTAATTGCCCTGACTTATAATGTAAATGCTTCTCTCCCACCTCTGTAAGCCCTTTTCACGCCAAATCTATACCACGCCTCCCAAGACTCTTACCCCACTTAACCCAGCATAAAGGGAATGCGGGGCTATTGTTCTGGGCTCAGAATTTGGAGTTTGTCTCCTCTGGGCCCATGCACGTAAGTAAAGATCGTACTCCTAACCCCTCAGTGTCTGGTCGTTTAATTTTTCCATAACAATTACTGTTGTGGTTAACTTAATTCTATTTCCCACACTACCCCAAGTTTCTATCACTTACTCTCACTATATCTCATCATCTAACCCCACACAGGTGTTCTGCTTTCTGAATTCAGCTCACATTCTCCCCTCAACTACCCCTATAAGAGTCTTATCTCTTTTTCACCTTTTATAAAAATTGGCTACTTGGGTGAATTATCATGCATATTGTGGTACTCCTCCAAGGATCTCCTATCTGTGCCCTACTTGTTAGTACTTTAATTCCCATAGAACACTCCCCCACAGTTTCATCCATTTCACCTTCAACCTGCCCCTGAACACATACAAGATAAGGTGGGAATTGTGAATACCAGTAAACCCACAAAAGAAGAGAACCCACCACAAAGGAACAACCAACAGGAAAAATCCGAACTGCAAGAAGAGACATCACACAATGGAAGAAGGGGCAACCCTAGAGCATCCAGACAAGGAGATCAAAGAGACCACACCGCTGAGTCCCACAGAACTCCTACAACAGAAGTTCACACTACAAAGATAGCAGACAAAGCAGAGCATCAGAAATCACAGAGCCAAACAAAAAGAGTCCCTGAAGATGGAGAGACAAAGAAAGAACCAGTAATTGAAAGGAATAGAAGACTCTCCACTAAAAGAGCTGAATTAAATGAAGGCAAGCAAACTATCAGATATAGAATTCAAAAGAATAGTGATAAGGATGCTCAAGGAACTCACAGACAGCTACAAGGAACTGAATGAGAACTACGACAGTATGTAAAAGGAAATAGAAACCTTAAACAAGAACCAGGAAGAAATGAAGACTACAATTTATGAAATAAAAAATACACTAAAAGGAATTACAAGCAGACTGGATAAAGCAGAGGACCAACTTAGTGAGCTGGAAGATGATAGAAAGAAATACTCAGGTAGAACAGCTGCACAAAAAAAGACTCAAATAATATGAAGATACCTTAAACAAAATGCAAGAGTACATGAAATGCAGCAATATTGGAATCATAGGAATATCAGAAGGAGAAGAAAAAGAGCAAGGGATAGAAACCCTGTTTGAAAACATAATGACAGAAAACTTCCTGAACCTGGAGAGGGAAAATACCATGCAACTACAGGAAACACAGAAAGTCCCAATCAAGGTGAACCCAAACAGGTTCACTCCAAGATACATCATAATTAAAATGCCAAGTTTTAAAGTCAAAGAGAGAATTTTAAAAGCAGTAAGGGAGAATTAAGAAGTAATATACAAGAGTGCAAAGATAAGGTTAGCAGCTGATTTCTCCACAGAAACACTACAAGCCAGAAGGGTATGGCAAGAAATATTCTAAGTAATTAAAAGCAAAGGACTACAAACAAAACTACTCTAACCAGCAAGGCTCTCAATTAAAATGAAAGGAGAAATAGAGAGTTTCCCAGACAAAAGAAGGCTGAAAAAATGCACGTATACCAACCAGCCCTACAAGAGATGCTAAATGTACTGTATAAAAAGAGGAAGAAAAAGAGAGAGATAGAGAGAGAGAGAGAAACACAGGTACAAAGAGGGAAAAATGATAAGTACCTATCAGTAATAACCTTAAATTTTAATGGATTAAATTCTTCAATAAAAGACATAGGGTAGTTGAATGGATAAGGAAACATGACTTGCACATATGCTTCTTACAGGAGACACACCACAGAAAAAGACCTATAGGCTGCAAATGAAGGATTGGAAAACAATATTCCAAGCAAATGGACAGGAAAAAAAGCCGGGGTAGCAATATTTATATCAGACAATATAGACTCCAAAACAAAAGCCATACAAAGAGATACTGAAGGACACTACACAATACTCAAGAGAAGAATCAGACAAAAAGACATAAACATTGTAAATATATATGCACCCAGCATAGGAATACCCAAATAAATAAGGAAAACCTTGGAGGACTTCAAGAAAGATATAGACAGCAACACACTAATACTATTTTAATACTCCACTTTCAAAAATGGATAGATCTTCTAACCAAAATATCAGCAAAGATATTGTGGCATTGAACAATGTCCTAGATCAAATGGACTTCACTGACATATATAGAACCTTTCATCCCAAAGAAGCAAAATACACATTCTTTTCAAATACACATGGAACATTTTCGAAGATAGATCACAAGATAGGACACAAAACAAGCCTCAACAAATTCAAGAAAATTGAAATTATATCAAGCATTTTCTAAGACCACAAAGACCTGAAACTAGAAACCAACCTCAAGGAAAAACTCAAAAGCACTCAAACTCATTGAAACTGAATAGCATGCTATTAAACAATGAATAGGTTAATAATGAGATCAAACAAAAAATCAAAAACTTTCTGGAAACCAATGAAAATGAACACATAACTATCCAGAACTTATGGGACATAGTAAAGGCAGTTCTGAGAGGAAAGTTCATAGCAATACAAGTCTACCTGAAAAAAATAGAAACATTTCAAATACAAAAGCTAATCCTACACCTACAAGGACTACAGGAACAACAACAAACAAAGCCAAGAGAAATTAGAAGGAAGGAAATAACCAAGATCAAAGCAGAATTTAATGACATACAGACTAAGGGAACGATTCAAAGGACCAGGAGCATATTCTTTGAAAAGATAAGCAAAATTGACAAGCCTTTAAGCAGGCTCATCAAGAAAAAAAGAGAGAGGACCCAAACAAATAAAATTAGAAATGAAAGAGGAGAGATCACAACTGATTCCACAGAAATACAAAGGAGTGTAAGAAATTACTACAAAGATTTAGATGCCAAGAAGTTTGAATACTTGAGTGAAATGGACAAATTCTTCAAAAAATATAATTTTCCAAAACTGAATGAAGAAGAAACTGAAAGCCTGAACAGACTGATAACAGCTGGGGAAGTCAAAGCAGTAATCGAAAAACTCCCCGCACACAAAAGCACAAGACCGAATGGTTTGCCAGGAGAGTTCTACAAAACATTTACAGAAGAACTAACCCCTATCCTTCTCAGACTATTCCAAAAAATCCAAAAAGAAGGAAGATTCCCATTCTCTCTTTATGAGGTAAGCATCATCTTAATCCCCAAACCAGATAAAGACATCGCAAGGAAAGAAAACTACAGGCCAATATTGCTGATGAATATACATGCTAAAATCCTCACCAAAATATTGGCAAACTCATCTAGCAACCCATTAAAAAGATCATCTACCATGTACAAGTGGGATTCATCCCAGGGATGCAAGGATGGTACAATATTCGCAAATCAATAAAGGTAATACATTATATAAACAAAAGGAAGGGTAAAAATCATGATCATATCAATAGATTCAAAGAAAACCATTTGACAAAGTGAAGCATCCATATACGATCAAAACACTCAGCAAAGTGGTAGTAGAGGGAGTATACCTTAACATAATAAAGGCCATATACGAGAAACCTACAGCCAACATCCCAACCATCAATGGGAAAAAATTAAAATCATTCCCACTAAGATTAGGAACAATACAAGGGTGTCCTCTTTCACTGCTCCTATTCGACATAGTATTGGAGGTCCTAGCCATGGTGACCAGACAAGAAAAAGAAATAAAAGACATCCAAATAGGAAGGGAGGAAGTAAAACTCATTGCAGATGATATGATTGTGTACATAGGAAATCCCATAGACTCCACCAAGAAACTACTTGACCTAATGACCTACTTGTGAATTTGGCAAAACAGTGGGACCTAATGACCTACTTGTGAATTTGGCAAAACAGTGGGATACAAAGTCAATATTCAGAAATTGAAGGCAATTTTGTATACCAACAATGAAATATCAGAATCAGAAATCAGGAAAAAAATCACAATCACTGCAGCAACAAAAATAATAAAGTACCTAGGAATAAACCTTCCCAAGGAGGTAAAAGACCTGTACTCAGAAAACTACACAGCACTGAAGAAAGAAATTAAGGAAGATACAAATAAATGGAAGCATACGCTATGTTGAAGAATAGGAAGAATTAATATCATCAAAATGTCCATACTACCCAAAGCAAGTTTCAGTTTCAATGCAATGTCAATTAAAATATCAATGACATATTTCACAGATATAGAACAAACAATTCAAAAATTTATATGGAACCATAAATGACCCCAAATAGCTGCAGTAATTTTGAGAAAGAAGAGCAAAGTCTGAGGGATCACAATACCTGATATCAAACTAAACTACAAGGCTACAGTAATCACGACAGCCTGGCACCAGCATCAGAACACATAGACCAATGGAAGAGAACAGAGAGCCCAGAAATAAACCCATGTCTCTATGGTCAATTAATATTCTACAAAGGAGGTACAAGCATAAAATGGAGTAAAAATAACCTCTTCAACAAATGATGTTGGGACATCTGGACAGCTACATGAAAAAAAAAAAAAAAAAGAAAGAAATTTGATGACCAACACACACCATACACAAAAATAAACTCAAGGTGGATAAAAGACTTAAACATAAGTTGTGGAACTATAAAAGTCCTAGAGGAGAGCATAGGCATGAAAATCTCAGATATTCCTTGCAGCGATATTTTAATTGATATGTCCCCTAGGGCAAGGGATATAAAGGATAGAATTAACAAATGGGACTTCATAAAATTAAAAGCTTCTGCACAGCTAATGAAAACATCAGCAAAATGAAAAGGGAACCAACTGTATGGGAAAATATATTTGACAATGATACCTCAGACAAGGGTTTGATCTCCAAAATATATAAAGAACTCACACGACCGCACTCTAGGAAGACATACAACCCAATTAAGAAATGGGCAAAGGACCTGAACAGACATTTCTCCAAGGAGGACATACACAGGTCCAAGAGACATATGAAAGGATGTTCAGCATCACCAACCATCAGAGAGAGGCAAGTTAAAACCACAAAGATACCACTTCACACCAGACAAAATTGCTATCATAAATAAATCAACAAACAACAAGTGCTGGCGAAGTTGTGGAGGAAAGGGAACCCAAGTACACTGTTCATGGGAATGCAGACTGATAAAGCCACTGTAGAAAACAGTAAGGAATTTTTGCAGAAACCTAAAAATTGAACTGACTTTTGATCCAGGAATTCCACTGCTGGGATTATACCCTAAAAACCTGAAAATACCAATTCAAAAGAATCTATGTGTCCCAATCTTCATAGCAGCATAATTTACAATAGCCAAGTGTTGAAAGCAACCTAGGTGCCCATCAGTAAGTGACTGGATCAAAAAACAATGGTACATTTACACAATGGAATATTACACAGCAGAAAGAAAGAAGGAACTCTTACCATTTGCAACAGCATAGATGGTTCTGGAGAGCATTATGCTAAGTGAAATAAGCCAGGTGGTGAAAGACAAATACCATATTATTTCACCTATAAGTGGACACTAATCAACAAAACAAATAAGCAAGTTAAATTTAACCAGAGGCATTGATGTGAAGAACAAACTGACATTGAACAGTGAAGAAGGGGAAGGGAAGATGGGAGAAAACAGGGGAAGGGTGGTCAGGAAACATATATGGGGGACTCATGGGCAAAATCAAGGGAGGTTTGGGTCAAAGCTGAGGGGAGGGGAGAGTGGTAGGGGAAATGGACAAAACAGTACTTGAACAAGAATAAATTTTTTTTAAAAATATCATAATTTAATACATCTGTTCCCAAAGTCCTGATGAAGTTAACTTAAGAAATTCAAAGTGACACTTAAATCGGAGCTAACATACCATAATAGGTAGTAATGTCTTTGTTTTAAAACAGCCCTGATTGGTGTGGTTCAGTTGGTTAATCATCGTCCTGTGAACCAAGAGGTCACCAGTTAGATTCCTGGACAGGGCACATGCCTGCGTTTTGGGCCACATCCCCAAATGAGGGCATGCAAGAGGCAACCTATCAGTGTTTCTCTTGCACATCAATGTTTCCCCCTTTCTAATTCTTCCCCCTCTTCCCTTTCTCTAAAAATAAGCCAAACCTTCAAAAATAGGGTGTGTTTGTAAAAGAGCAGAAATCTGATTAATTTTTGAAGATAAGGATGCTCTTACATTACCGAAAGCATAAGTAGCCACTACAATATCTACCAACTGATAAAATGGTAATGTGAATGCTCTCAAAAACTGCAAGATCTCTTATGAGTTATCATAAGATAAGTAATTTTGTGCTAATAATATTGTACTCCTTTGGTATTAAAAGACACTATAGAAATTTCAATTGTACTGTGGAACCTGAGAAAGGCAAATCAGAATCAATGGATGGTTCCACATTAGGAAAAAAATGATGGTGGTCAGAGACAGCCAATTGCTAATATTCTCATTTTTTTTAAACCAGAAAATAGATTAAAATTGTCAAACTTGTACTCAGTGCACTCCGAGTGATGAATTAATACAGCAACAGCTCTTTTCATCATCTTTTATGTCTTTTTCAAGAAATATCATATATGTTTTATAAAAAGCAAATAGTTCAGGGAATGTCACAATGCAGTAAGAGTTGGTGAATAGAGTTACAAAACAAGAAGAAAATCAAGAGTGCTTCTGGGAAAATATGTCAACGACAATGTAAAATAAGTTTAAAACCATGTTTTCAATGGTATAATGAACATGAATAAATATTAAAACTACCAACAAATGCTTCTCTTAGGCAATGGTAATATTTAGACATCTCATTAAAATTGTGGGGAAGTCAACTGAATTTGAAAAAAAAACAGCTGGCATATCTTTTAGGAAGGTGATTGAATGTAATATTTTGTAGCATAAAATTTCAGGAAAACATGAAATTCTAGAAAACAGTAGTCAGAAGTCTTCAGCTAACTATGAAGTACATAATGTTAATATATTTGATCTCTCCACACACATTTTTGTCCCTCCTGTGAACATACACTATGATACAGGTCATGTGGTTTTTCAATACTCCATTATGACACAGAGTATCCGTACCTCTTGAGAATATATACCTCTATATATTCTTCTATCTCGTTTTAACCGTCCCTCTCATCAACCAACACATATATTAAAGCTTTGTTCCCCTCAACCATATTTCCTCTAGACTTACTCTCTTTCTGGTGTCAATTCATAATTCCAATTCATTGTTTTACACAAGTGTTAGAACCCAAAGTTTAGATTTGATTTTCAGCTTTGTTTGTAGTAGAAATAAACTCTGAGCCAAGTCATAAAGCCTCTCTACATTTGTTTCCTGTTCATTTAAGTCAAAGTAATAACACTAATAAAAAAATTGTAGTAAAGGTTAAATGAGAAAATGGATATAAAAATATATCTGTGTATGAAGTCATGATTTGTAACATACTGCCACACTCAGCTATCAATACCGATTAGGAATTATTCTAATTTGAAATTTTCAGGGGTAGTATTATTTTAAAATGGAATTGTTGTGAAATTCCAGGACCTACATCCAAGATTTTGGAAACTTTCTCAGCCTTAGGAGAGACCCACTAAACCTTCATTGTGATAGTTAAAAACAAGATGAGATCATGGATGTCATTTATTTTTCCTACCCAGTATTTTTTGAACATTTTTGTTATGTTTGATGAATTTCCAGATTTCTGAGTTGCCTCTTCAAGGTAGAATCCAGAAACTTTTCAAGAACTTTAATTTAAAAGTGAATAACTGTAGGGAGTAAACCCATCCAAATTTCATTTTGTTCCAGAAGGTAGTAGTGTCTGAGTTATAAAATTATGAGGGGAGCAGTAATCAAAATTCCTGGCAGGAACCCATCTTCAGTGAGCCACTGGCAGTCATGGTGCCTTCCAACATTGCTCCAATGCGTAGTTGCCTCATCAGGTGGACTTGAAGGAAAGATTTTGGTGTTATTTATGGAAACCTAGCCTAATGCTTGTGTGTCTCATGCCAAAAATTTGTGAGCTACTCATTGTTCTTTCAATAGACAGTATTACTGCTTAGTCAGCTAGATTCAGCTTTTGTTCCTGGCTACCAAGAACTCTGGCTAATACATCCTTTATGCCAGTTTACAGCCACTGAATTAATATTCAGAGTTGGTGCATAAGTTTCAAAGAACAAATGCACAAAAACTCAAAGTACAACTGAGTGAGAAGCACCCAGAACTCATTTGAGTTGGATGAAATGTATAAGAGAAAAGACATGAAGTGTGTGCTCCCTCTCTACAAAGCCTAACAACCTCTACTACCAATAGTTAAGCAAAAAGAAAGTGAGCAAAATACAGAGAAAAGAAAGCCTACAGATATAGCACATATGGAAATTATATCTAGAAAGAAATAATGATGTGTGTATTGTTATTTGGAGGTGAACTGGGAGGTCATCATTAAGATGGTGACTTAGTTCTGACAGTGCTTTACTGTCAAAACCACAACTTCTGGGACTAAAACAAATGGTGACTATTTGAGATTTAAAATGACCTTTGGCTCTCCAGCTAGAGTACAAGCAGGAAGAAGGCTGACAGAGTTGCTCCTCCCTAAGGAAGGGATGTTCTCCAATTTCAAATGTAGCCTAGCAGGACTATGGAAAAAGGAAGAGCTGTAAGAAACAATGGGTGGCAGTCATCTCAAAGAACAAGTAAAACTTAAAGAATGTTCCCCACCTGCAGGGTATAGGAATTAAACAGTGCTGGTTTAGGGAGGTTTCAGGTACCTACAGGCTAGCAGCTGTTGTGTGTTGCCCACTGCTCCCCATTCTGGATGAGAGTATTTATTGTGGATATCATGCCTATTCCAATACTGTATATTGGGAAGATGGAGTGAAGAGGGCAGAAAGATTTTGCATTTCCTTAGTTCACAAGTCTCAAGTCCCAGAGAACATTCCTGTGAACTGGGCATAATTTAAAGCTTCTGGGATTTGAGTTGGACCCAGTGACTGGATTTGACTTTCTTGTGATCTCACTTGAAAGAGAGGTTAGTGCATTCTACATATAGGAAGAAGAATGAATTGATAGTTAAATGTGTTGGTGTTGTCCACAGATACTAACTTTCCAGGGCAATGAAATACTAATCATGCTCTCCGTATCTTAGAAGTAAGGAGTGGCCAGTTAACTTCTTTGGCCACTGAAATATGGGTGGAAATGCAAGAATCGCTCTTGATAGAATAAAGAACCAGTGTGCAATTTGCCAGTCTCTCTTTCCCTCTGCCACAGAGACAATATCCCAGATAGTGGTTGTCCCATTATCACAGAACCCAGGGTGGCAGTGATGCAGAAGAGAATCCACAATGACTCTTGCTACACACAATGAGAACAAGAATAAAACCTGTTTTTACTTCAAGCCACTGAGATTGGGAGGTGTTCGTTTTTACCCTAGTATAACTGAGACCATCCTGATCTATAGAGGTATCATTAAGCTCACTTTCTAATAACGTTCTACCAGATAATGGATACATTACAAAGGGGGAATAAGATGGAGAAAAAGAGACTGATATGTCAAAAAGAAATGAGAAGTATGCTTTCTTAGAACTAATATTTTAGATCAAATAATAAGAGCCATAGCTACATAACAAGAGGATCTAACCTTGTAAATACAATGGGAAACCTAAACAAAATATTTTCCTCTGTTTGGAAGTGAAATAATGACATTGGGTACAAAGTAGGTGTTAATTGTAATTGGTATGCATGCTCAAGTCATAAGAGTAAGAACCACAGTATGTGGTTCACTCTTCTACTCTCTAAATATATATGTGTGTGTGTGTGTGTGTGTATCCTCTTAAGTATATGTATATATATATATATATTTATATATACCCTCTTAAGTACATATATATATAAATATATATATATAAATAATCTACATTCACATGCAGAAAAGCAATAAATACAAATTGAGATAAGATCCTTCTAAACTGGTAATATGTTGATATATTAAAATGTTTTATTGTAATTTGATTTATTAATTTTATCCACTCTATAAAAATAGAGTGGATAAACAGGAACCTCTCTCAGGCAAGTCAAAACCAAGATACGCAGAATGTATATACTTTTAATTCTTTTACTTAGTCACTCACCTAAATAAACCAAGTCTTTTGCTATCACTATAATCATACTCTTTATATCTACTTTCACCTAAAAGAGTAAATATTTCCAACTTATTCTGATTTAAATTATTATTTCCTTAGCAGATTTAATATTTTCAATGATAATACAAAGGCAAACTTATATCCATCTTTTCAGAATTTCCAGTTGTCATTTCTTCAAGCAGGTGAAAAAGGGGAAGAACCTAACTTCATTTTTCAAATGGATAAGTTTCTTAACTAAGATACAAAATAAGTAAAGAAGTATACCAAAGAAGAAAAATCAAAGAAAATGTGCCTACATTTTTAAAAAGGCAAAAAAGATTTTAAGATATAGGAAATGAAACAACTATATTGTTTTATTAAAGAAATGTCCTAGATAAAGTAAACAAAGAAAAGAACTAGATGTTCATATCTCTGAATTTAAAAAAAAACTCAAGCAAAATCTGATTTACATTCCGATACATGCTTTGAAAAGGGACCACTGAGAAATTTCTAAGATTGTGAATTGTACTGTTCTTTCTTTAACATTTCTTTTTGTCTGTCTGTAACTTTCTCATTTTAAATACCTAAACTGTATAAAGACATCTACCCACAATCATGGGATTTATTTTCTAGGTTAAATAGAGTACAAAATTATTAAGGTGCAAGCTAATGATGAACATACCCATTTATGTGCTTAATCTGGGAAAACAGCTCTCTCATTTTAGATGGTATCAATTTCCTCTATTAGTTATGCAGTAAATCAAGTTTAATATAAGTTTCAACAGAAAAAGAACACATTATTAAGCTAAAAAATTATGTTGGAACTAAAGTTCTCCAAAAAGCAAGCATAGGAGAGCAAGCACCTCACTCAGTTGGTAAAACAAAAATAGATTTTGAGACCAGGTTTACAAGGAATTTGAATAGTAAGAACTGATACATCTAAAATGGTAAGGATTAAAAATCCATTTGCGGGGAATATCTGGTATGATTGTTAGAATGCCAATCTGTCCAAGAAAGTTCTTTCTGAAGGCTTAAGGCTTTGTTCTTACATGGAGGCCTTTTAGGCCTTAAAGTCATTCAGTGTTCAAACCACTGTTATGATATCTGATAAATAAAACATGCAGTAAGTTGAAAAAAGTTAGCACAGGTAATTGTAGAAAAATAGAGGTTTTAAAAAGGTATAAATTGAGGAAAATGGCAAATATCATGTCACATTTTGGAAAACATAATCTTAGAATTATTTTTAGGGAGAATGTTTCAGAGCTAAAGTCAGGAGCTTTAAAGTAAGTAGGATTTTCCTTAGAACACCAGTTCTAAACCAAGGTCAATTTCAATACCTCCCACTTCCCAATCCTCACTATTTTGGGCTATATCTGAAAACATTTTTGCTTGGCGCAACTGAATAGAGTCCAAGAATGCTATTAAACACCTTACAATGCTAAGAACAGCTCCTGAAAACAAACATAATTCAACACAAAATGTCACTGCAAGGTTGAGCAACTCTCTTATGAAAAGTTCCAGAATTCCAGAATTATACAGTTCATTATGATTACAAATTCTAAGAAAAAGAAAATACTAGATTCTGGGTATGTTCAGAAAAAGTTTGTTTGTTTGTTTGTTTTAAATACACAGGAGAGATCATTTTCTTCTTATTCATATAGTATTGTCTCACATCAAAACACCTCTAATATGTATGAGTGCTTTTGTTTTGGACAGACCTCATTTAAATATTTTATTTTTCTCATTATGTGCTTTTTACTTTGTCATATACACAAAACTCTTGAATCATAGTTTTTAGTTTTGAAAATGGACATTGTTATAGTTCTATTTTAACAATGTTATAAAGAATAAATAATTAGAAGGACCACACAGAGCAAATAATAGTGCTTGGTATTGTTATTGTTATCACTATTTTATATGGAATAATATGTCAGTATAATTAAAATGTGCAATGTATAAAAAACACCAATAATTTTCTAGTGGAGATACCAATAAGAAAGAATGATCAAAAATTCATTATTGTTCTCAAGCCTCAAAATCTCCTATTGACTTCTTACAGAAAGTGCCCTTGATATAGCAGCGAGGAAAACTAAGGTCTATTTGGCTACCATATAAAACACAGACAAATACTGACAGAATAGGTACTTGGTATATTTTAAACTAATGAAATTCCTTGGTCCAATGAGGGAGATTCATGTCATGTACAAACCCTAAGGTGAACTCCAGTGAATCACACTTTAATTCCTTCCCCTTGAATAGAAGTCTAAATGTGACTTATATCTAATTGGTAGAATACAGCAGGTCACATGTCACTACCATGCTTATATCATATTTATCAGTCTTTTCAGAGAATCTCTTGCTGGGCTTGAAGGAGCAAAAAGCCATGTTGTGACCTGCTAATGGAGAGGGCCACATGGCAGGGATCTACAGGCAACCTCTAGGACGTGAGGGTGACATCTAGCTAGCAGCCTGTAAGAAATCAAGAACCTCAGTTATACAGACAAAAGGAAATACATTCTGACAACACCCTGAATGATTTGGAAAGTGGATTCTTCCATAGTCAAGCCTCCACATCATGACATAGCCTAGTCATCACCTTGATTTCAGCTAAGCCTTATCTGGACTCCGGATCAATAGAAATTATGGAAAAATAAATGTATGTTGTACTAGCCCACTATGCTTGTAGTTATTTGGCATGTAGCAGTAAAGAGCTAATATAGAGGGACTGGCCAATAATATAATATCCCTAAAGTGGAAGTAAAAGCTTGGTTATTGATGGCATAAAGAATAATAAATACAACTAAGACACAAAAGGGTCTCATGGTTCATGAATTCATACCAGTTAATCATAATAGTCCTATCTTATAATCCTATTGTATAATTTAATATGTGTATATAAACACACATACACAAATACATACACACACATACACACATTGGTTAATAGGACAGCAAAACTAATCAGAACTATGAAAATATTTCATGATTATTTTACTAAAACTTTGCAATTGTGTCTATGATTGTTTTCATGAAAGAATTTTTTATCCTATGGAGATTAATGAGAGCCAATTAAGCCAATTTATTAACAGGAACTTTTAAAATTAGTAATACTCCTAAAACATATTATCATGTCAGTAATCTGGAGCAATACATGAATATTTCAAAGTTATTAATGTCATAGTAAATATTATAATCACATGAACATCAACATGAAAAATTAGGATGCATTTATTCACTGACAAAACAACATTGAATAAATGGGCTTAGGAACAACCTACTTGCAATTGAATAATGTTCCAGTCAAGGTCAAGTTTTAAAGAAGAGCATGCTACATTACACCCTACAGTTTCCTCAGGGGAATGGAATGGGTATTTTAATTAACTCAGGAAATATGTCATTTATGGAATTATATTTAAATATAAAAGAAAGTTATTAACCTATTAATCAACAGAAGATAAAAACATGAAGCAGCATTACATTTCTGTAGATAGTTAATATAGGCAATATGTGGAAGAGAAAGTTGGGAGCAAAATAGATGACAATTGTCTGAAGAAAAGAAGACTCGTAGATGGACATATCTTTCCTCTGAACCTATCCACATTCTTTAGGTGCAACTCTTCATTGCATTTAAATCCAAGGCAAATTTTTAAATGAGCTCTGACAATGTCACTGTCTAAGAGTTTTCAGAGCTCAGAATTTTTATTTTTGCTAATGATAATATGAATTGGGGCAACATTTACATACCTTGGCCTGTTTTATTAAAAATGTAATGGGTTCAAATGTTTGATGATGTGGTGAATACCTTGCAATTAAAACACACATACGAAGAAATAATGGGATAGTAAAACCTCCCTAAAGGTTTTTTTTTTTTGGACAGGATGAAGTAACAGCATAAATAAAGCTTTGGTCCTAGAACAGAATTAAAAAAGAACCACAGGGCAATACGGAAATCTGGTTTAATTGTAGTTTCCTTGTCTATAAAATACAATAATAATCCATATATATTCATAAGAATTAAATTAGATAATATTTACAAAGACATAGGGTCTTAACGATTATAATGGAATTCTTGTAACATTGTTCATGCTGATATTAAATTATCCAGTCTCTAAATTAAACCACAGGCAGTCATTTACTTTGATGTAATTAGTAACCACCAGAAAATTTTCATAGTGAAATTTATTTTGATATCATTTCAATAAAAATTGGTTTTTATTGGAGTGTATCCTGTTAATTTAAGAGGCCAAGACTATAGATGAGCAGAGGTTACATCTTCTTCTAATTCAGGGTTATAGTGACATAAAAGCTCTTCCAGAAGCAAATCATTGCAGTGAAGCATTTAAAGCAAGAAAAAGCCAAGTTTATTCCACTTCGAAGGTCTCTGTGGACTTAAAGGTTCATGATAAACCAAGATATTGAAAAGCAAAACCCAGCATAGGTAGCAGTCACAAACCACTGAATTGACCCTGTAACATTCTGGCCAATTCTCCTAGGGCAAGTGCCATGTTTGAGAAGAGTGAGTCTCTGTTTTTTGCACAACATGAGGAAAATATTAGGTCAGAGATGCAAGATATTTTCTTTTATTATTGTTCCATAAATGCAGAAATGAAGAAGTGTAAAAGCAGCTCATTATAGGAACAGGTGGGTTTCCTTGTATATGATCCAAATTATTTCGTATTATTAATATTAGTAATTCTATCAACATATAATTTTACATGACTCAAATGAGGTAGATAAACAGATTCGGATATCCTGCAAAGCATGTGCCTCCTGCAGCTCTCTCTGCCTGCTGGAGCTGCAGTAGTGAAATGGCATGATTCACTGACTGTCTAGAGGATCGTAGTTTAATGGTATTTCACAGCCATGGTACATCACATTATATTATGTTCACAGTATCACCACAAAAGCCATAGCACCATAAAGCGATAACATTGCATAATGAGACATACAAACTCAATGCGATGTGACATACAAGAAAATCAATGCAGCATGTCACTTAAAGCACTCTAGTTTGGAAGGGGGTACCTATGGGCATTTCAAATGAATTTACAGATCATTCATTTCCTACATAATTCTGAATTTAATTTCTGTGCATCTGCAGACTTCCACAGAGAAATCTAATGTGAGATTTGCAAACTGAGCAATTGCACAACCATATTTATTTGTCAGAGGAATCCATGGAATAAAATGTAAATATGTAGGAATTTAAATAAGGACAAGTAGTTCTTTTTAAAGAGTTTTTTTTTCTTGGCAAAGATTGTATAAAAAGCTATCATTTCTTAAGTAAACTGGCACAATTCTGACCTCTAATCATGAAAAAAATAAAGCATACTTTAAAAACAGTAGCAATTATAAAATAATTAAAAGCTACAATTTATCAGGAAAGGCTACATAGAATAAGGAGTACTGGGAAGAATAAGCAGTTCTTCAGCATTAGTTTTCTATTGTAGAAGGAAACCTTTCCAGCCAACGCTACCCCAAAGCAAGGCAACAAATTACTCTGAGAACACTCATGGATCAAACTTTTAATACCAAACCACTGCCTTTGCATTTTGCACAAGAAGGACAAAAATGGTGCTATCAAATATGTCAATGAGCAAAATCTCACATCAGTTATAATGAGTGCAAGGACACATAGAGTTAATGCCACTTAGGAATAGTTTAGGTATCAGATGGTGTATCTGGTGAAGGGAGCCTATAAACAAGAGTCATTGAACTGAAAAGTTGTACTAGATGATTGGAAAAATTTGGTTAGACAAGAAGATATACTTAAGGTAATTTTAGACCTTTGAGCTTATTATTTTTCAGGCTTTATTGCATCATTTTCAAGACAGAGTCAAAAAGTTTAGAAAAAGAAATTTAAAATAACTTTAAAATGTAATGGAAGAAGTTTTTCTAAAGACTACAATTTATATTTATGCAAATTTAAAATTAAACCTTGTACAGTTAAGGTGGAAATGTGTTTTATCATCCATTTACTTTGACTACGTCCTATCTGAACTTTAAGAAGACCTGCAACTTAGTACTGCTTCAGGAGTCACCAACGAGTTACATCTATTCCCTTTCTCCCCAGTTCTAAAACCACCTCCTTGTTTAGTGCCATGTCTGACATGACATTTTTTTGTTAGTGAATTAGGCATACCTCTCCGCTAGATGAACAGAGTTTATTCAGAAGTTAAAATAGACAAAAAAATCTTAGAAATTATAATTATGTTTTTAAATAAAGCACAGGTAAGTTTTACACCATTGTGTGTGTGTTAAAATGGTTAGTGGCATTGGCCCAGCCTATCCATCTACCTAACCGTATGTGCTGATGAGTCAGGCTACTGAGGAGAGAAGAGCTATTATTTGCAATACAGCCACAATACAATTATTGGGCCAAGAAAACATGATAGCATTTCTTATGTATTAATTCTATAAACCAAAGGTATAAATAAATGTTATGGGTTTTTTGAAACCAGGGACATTTTCAAAGCATGACTGTTTTTGATAGGACAATTTGATGCTAACCAAATATGCTCATAGCCATTTTTGACAGGAACAAATTACAAGGACCTTTATAAGTGAAACAAGCATCTCCATGAATACTTTGGACAGGAACAAGTGCCCTGCAAAGGTTGAAACACATAATATTAGATCTACCCAGTAACAAAATTTTAAGTGCACAGTACAGTATTGTTAACTATAAGGATAATATCATAAATCAAACTCTTCAAAATTTTTTATTTTGCATGACTGAAATTTTAAATCTTTGGATTAGCAACTTCCCATTTTCCCCTCTGCCAACCACTAGTAGTCACCCTGTTACTCTCTTCTTCAATGAATTCGACTATTTCAGATACTTCATATAAGGGAAATCATGCAGTATTTGTCTTTCTGTGACTGGTTTATTTCACTTTGTATAATGTTCTCAAGGTTCACCCATGTTATTAGTACGTGGCAGGATAATCTTTTGTCTTTAAGGATGAGTAGTATTTCATGTATGTATATACATTTTCCTTATCCATTCATCAGTCTATAAAAATTTAGGTCATTTCCACTTCTTGGCTATTGTGAATAATACTGCAATGAACTTAGGAATGCAAATATCTCTTTGATCCCATTTTTAATCCTTTTGGATAACATAGTGTAGGTTATATGGTGGCTTTATTTTGAATATTGTGAGGAAATTCCATACTGCTTTCCATAGTTCCTGCATCACTTTAAACTCCCATCAACAGTGTACAATGATTCCACATTCTCCATATTCTCACCAAAACACTTATTTTCTATTTTTTTAAATAACTATCCTAACAGGTGAGAGGTGATATCTCATTGTTGTTTTGATTTGCACTCCTCTAATGATAAATGATGTTGAGCATCTTTTCATAAGGCTGCTAATTATTTGTATGTCTTCTTTGGGGAAATATCTATTTCAATCTTTTCCCATTTTTTGAAATTTAGTTATTTGCTTTTTTGGTGTTGAGTTGTAGAAGTTCTTTCTATATTTTAGAGATTAACTTCTTATCACATATATGGTTTTCATATATTTTCTTCCATTCTGTGGTTTGCTTTTTCACTGTGGATTGTTTGCTTTGTTGTGCAGAATGTTTTCAGTCTGATGTTGTCGCACTTGTCTGTTTTTACTTTTGTTGCCTTAGCTTTTGGTGTCATAATAGGAAATCATTGTCAAGGCCATTATGAAATTTTTCCCTTCTTCTACAGGTTTTCTTCTAGAAGTTTTTTGCAGTTTTAGTTTTTTTTTATTGTTTATGCTATTACAGTTGTTCCAATTTTGCCCTCCTTCATTCCACTCTCCCCAGCAATCCCCACACCATTATCCACGGGTCACGCATATATGTTCTTTGAATAATCCCTTCCCCTTCTTTCAAGTAGTCCCAAACTCCCCCTTCCCCTCTTACAGCTGTTGGTCTGTTCCATATTTCTGCCTCTCGTTCTGTTTTGTTCAATAGATTCTAATTATGAGTGAGATCATATGACATTTGTCTTTCATGTTCTGGTTTACTTCACTTAGCAGAATAGTCTCCAGTTCCACCCATGCTGTCATAAAAGGAAGGAATTTCTTTTTACGGCTTCATAGTATTCCATTGTGTAAATGTACCACAGCTTTTTAATCCACTCATCTACTGATGGGAACTTAGGTGGTTTCCAAATATTGGCTATTGTAAATTATGGTGCTATGAATACAGGAAAGAATATATTCTTTTGAATTGGTGTTTTGTGATTCTTTGGATGTATTCCCAGAAGTGGAATTGCTAGGTCAAAAAGCAGTTCCATTTTTTATTTTTTTTAGGAAACTTCATACTGTTTTCCACAGTGGCTGTAAAATCTATACTCCCACCAACAGTTCATGAGGATTCCCTTTTCTCCACATCCTCACCAGCACTTGTTGCTTGTTGATTTATTAGTGAGAAACATTTTGGCAGATGTGAGGTGATATCTCATTGTGGTTTTAATTTGCATCTCTCTGATAGCTACTGATGTTGAACATTTTCTCATGTGTCTATGGACCATCTGTATGTCCTCCTTGGAGAAGTTTCTATTTGGGCCCTTTGCCCATTTCTTAATTTCATTGTTTGTCTGCCTGGTGTTGAGTCATATAAGTTATTTATATATTTTGGAGATTAAACCCTTGTCTAATGTATCATTGGTAAATATTTTATCCAATAGAATGGGTTTCTTTTTCATTTTGATGATGGTTTCTTTAGTTGTGCAGGGGATTTTTAATTGATGTAGTCCCAGTTGTTTATTTTTTCCTGTTTTTCCAATTTGGATGCCTTTTATTTCTTCTTCTGGTCTGATTAATATGGTTAGGAGTTCTATCACCATGTTGATTAGAGTGGTAAAAGCACACACCCCTGTCTAGTTTCTGATTTTAAGAGAAACACTTCTAGTTTTTGCCCATTGTGCATAATGTTGGCTGAAGTTTTTTCATATATGACCTTCACTCTTTTGAGGTATGATCTCTTTATTTCCACCTTGCAGAGATTTTTTATTATAAATGGGTGATGGATTTTATCAAATGATTTCTGCATGTATCAATATGATCATGTGATTTTTTCTTTCATTTTGTTTATATGATGTATCACATTTATTGATACTTGAATATTGTACCAAGTTTGCATCCCTGGCATAAATCTCACTTGATCAGGGAGTATGATCTTTTTAATGCAGGTGGATCTGGTTTGCTAATATTTTGTTGAGGATTTTAGTATGTTCATGAGGGATATTGGCCTATAATTTTCTTTCTTTGTTGTGTCTTTACCTGGTTTTGGAATTAGCTTCATACTGGTCTTTTGAAAAGAGATCAGAATTCTTCCCTTCTCTGGAATTTTTTGGAATAGCTTGAGAAGCATAAGCATTAGTTTTTCTTTGACTGATTGGAAAAATGTGTCTGTGAAGCCATCTGGTCCAGGGCTTTTGTTTTTCTTCTTTAAAAAAAAAAATATGCTTCAACTTTATTAGTTGTTACTGGCCTATTCAGGTTTTCTGCTTTTTCCTGATTCAGTTTGGGAGATTGTATGTTTTTAGAAATTTATTCATATTGCCCAAGTTGTCCAATTTCTTGGTATGTAGTTGTTCAAAGGTTTTTTGTTTTTTTTTTTTTTTTACAATCCTTTGTACTTCTTTGGTATCGGTTGTTAATTCTCCTCTTTCTTTTCTGATTTTATTTATTTGGGTCCTTTCTCTTTTTCCTTGATGAGTCTGCTTAAAGATTCATCAATTTTGTTTATCTTTTCAAAGAACCAGCTCCTGGATTCATTTATCTTTTGAATTATATTTTCAATCTCTATGTTATTTATTTCTTTTCTGATCTTATTTCTTATCTGCAGCTCATTCTGGGCTTTGTTTGTTGTTTTTTCCTAATTCTTTTAGGTGTAGGGTTAGATAGTTTATTTGAGATTTTTCTATCTTTTTGATATAGGTCTGCAATGCTATGAACTTCCTTTTCAGTACTGCCTTTGCTGTGTCCCAAAAGTTATGAGTTGTAATGTTTTAATTTTCATTTGTTTCCTGGTAGTTTTTGATTTCTTCCTTGATCTCATTGATGTCCCATTTATTATTTAATAACATGCTGTTTAGCCTCCATGTATTTGAATGTTTTCAGTTGTTGTTGTTGTGTTTTTTTTTTAATGGAGGGTGATTTCTAGCTTCATGACATTGTGCTCTGAGAAGATGTTTGATATGATTTGAATTTTCTTGAATTTGTTAAGAGTTATTTTGTGCATTACCATGTGGTCTGTTTTTAAGAATGATCCATGTGCACTTAAGAAGAATGTGTATTCTGCTGGTTTGTGTTTGAAATATTCTGTAAATAACAAATTAATCTATTGGATCTAGTGTGTCATTTAAGGTCACTGTTTCCCTATTGATTTTTTTGTCTGAAAGATCTATATCCCCTTGTTGGATTGATCCCATTAGTATTACATAGTGACCTTCTTTGTCCCTGTTGTGGCCTTTGTTTTGAAGTCTGTTTTGTCAGATATGAATATTGGTACCCCAGCTTTTTTATTTGTGTTCATTTGCACAAAATATTTCTTTTCCCATCCTTTTACTTTCAGTTTGTGTAAACCTTTCGTCCTGAGATGAGTCTCTTGTGAACAGCACATATATGGATCATGTTTTCTTACCCATTCAATTACCCTATGTCTTTTGTTTGCAGTTTTAATTAATTTATATTTAAGGTTATTATTGATAGGTACTTATTCATTGAATTTTTTCTTTTATACCTATATTCCTCTATATATACACTTATTCTTCTTAAAGGAGTCCTTTTAACATTTCTTGCCATAGTGGTTTGGTGGTAATAAACACTGTTAGCCCTTCGTTTGTGTGTATCTTGGAATTTTTTTATATTGTCTTTAATTTTAAATGATAGCTTTGCTAGATAGACTTTGCAGATTTTTGCTCTTCATTTCTTTGAACACTTCATGCCAAACCCTTTAGGCCTGTAGTGTTTTTATTGAGAAATCAACTGAAAGTTATGGGAACTCCCTTGTAGGTAACTATTTTTCTCTTGTTGCTTTGAAGATTCTCTTTCTTTCTTTAAACTTTGCCATTTTAATTATGATGTGTCTTGGCATGGGTCTTTTCAAGTTTGTCTTGACTGGGACTCTCTGGGCTTCCTGAACTTGTGTGACTTTTTCCTTCACCAGGTTATGGAAGTTTTCTTTCATTATTTCTTCAAATGCTTGCTCACTTTCTTCTCCTTCTGGTATCCCTTTGATGTGGATATTGTTATATTTCATGTTGTCCCAAAGATCCCTTAAACTGTCTTTGTTTTTTTTTAATCCTTTTTATTTTTCTAAATCCTTTTTATTTTTCTAAATTTTTCTAAAAATTTTTCTAAAATTTTTCTATTTTTCTAAATTTTTTTAATCCTTTTTATTTTTCTAAACACATTTTCTAAATGTGTTTTTCTCTACCTTGTTTTTCAAATCACTGATTTGATCCTCTGTTTCATCTAGCTTTCTGTTAATTCCTTCTAGTGAATTCTTTATTTCACACTGGTTCTTATTCATAGTTTCTATGTCCTTTTTCATGTAGGTGTAGTTTCCACGAAGGTCCCTGTAGTTCTCACTAAGTTCCTTGAACATCTTTATAATCATTACTTTGAACTCTGTGTCTGATAAAACACCTCCCTCAATTTCACTTAGCTCTTATTCTGAGGATTCCTCCTTTTATTTTGTTTGGGAGCTGTTTCTATGTCTCCCTACTTTAGCTGTCTCTTTTTGTTTATTTCTATGTATTAGATTGATCTGCTTTTACTACCTGTCTTTGTAGGGTGGTCTTATGTGGTAAGAGTCCTTTGGGACCCAGTGCAGTTTTCTTTATCCCCTGAGCTAGATGCTCTTGGAATGTCCTTTTTGTTATTTAGTTGTTAAAACAACTGCATATAACCTTCAGATTCCCATATCAAAAGGTTGGAGGGTCACTGTATATTTCCTAAGTGGTGTGAGTAACAAAAAGATCAAATTAGAGGACATGACATCTTTGCAGCAGATGTGGAGGATTTTTTTATTAACAAAAGAAAACATTTATAAAGATGTTGATCTCAAAAGCAAATTCAAATGCTGCATTTTGTACCATACTGAATGGTGTAATAAGCCTTCCTCTCTTATGTGTGAAACTGTGCTTTTATATGATGACAGTGACATTTTATATATTTAGCCTACGGTTTTAACAGCTCCTAAATATTCATAATGCTAATTTTAAGTCACAGCATGATTTGTTAATTCTTATAACTCTGCCAAACCTTGATAAATTGGGCTAAATTTGAACCAGATTTTCTAAGCCTTGCAGGGATGTATTAATTCAATATTATTACTGTCAAGCATAAAATATGTTCAGAAGCTTCCAGCATCACATCACACCACTTCACAGCTGAACTGCCATTTTATTCCCTCAAACTGAGTAACTTATCTGCCATTGAAATAACCAGTAATGTTTATTATTCTGGCATTTAATGGAGTTCATTCTCTTGACCAAAACTGTAGAGCAAAAAGGAAATAGAGAAAATTATGTTAAAAAAGTAATAGCTTAGTTAGTTAATAAATATGAATTCTTATTGTCACAAAGTTAAAAATGTCAAGAAACACAGCTAATTGTTGTTGGTCTACAAAATGTTAAATATGGTAAATGGCTGTAAATGAGCAAAATGGAAAAATATCTGTTCTTTCCTTTAGGAGCATTTCAAAGGAGTTAAACACATTTATTTCATTTATGTCATTTACAGTATAAGTAAGTTAAAATCTATTAATATTGTATGAGAAAATTTTATTTTCTAGATATTTACCTATGTCATTTCAATATTGTCATATTTTCATGGCAAAAACATGAACCTGATTTAGAGTTTGAATTCGGAGAAGGAATTTTCCTATTTTATTTTATCTAACCCTCCCCCTCCTAGGGCAAATTAGTCACACATCTAGTTATAAAATGAAAACACTAAAATAATCTCAAGTGTCAATAACTTAAAAGATAAATGACAAAAATATTTCTTCAATAAGTTTCATCTCTTTTGTTATTCTACTTACTATGAGTCTCTGAATAACTATCTTTATTTTTCTATCTGAGGTTCTTTCTCCAAACTTAACCTTTTTTCCAATGAATCTGAATCTATTTCCCTTTTACTTATTTAAGGTTTTCTAATTTGGAAATTGTTCTCCCTTTTAAACAGTTTTCATTTTCCCCTCTCTCTTATACATCTTGCTTTAATAGATGCCATCTTTAAAAAAAAAAATAATGAAAGAAAGAAAAAAATCTTCCTTTGGTCACACTTCTGGCTACCATTTTATTTTCTTCTCATATTCAGAGCCAAAATTTTTGAACAAAATAGTCGGTTACTCTTTTTCTTAAATTTCTCAATAGTGCATACTTTAATTATTTGAAAATGCTATATTTATTAATTTGTTTACTTTTAAAAAAGATTTTATTTCTTTATTTTTAGAGATAGAGGAAGGAAAGGAGAAAGAGGAGAGAAAAATCAATGTGAGAAAAAAATACATTGATAAGTTATCTCTCCCTAAGTGCCCCAACCAAGGACCGAACCCATAGCCAAGTCATGTGCCCTGACTGGAAATCGAGCAGGAGACCTTTCAGTTTGTGGGATGATGCCCAACAAATTAAACCACACTAGGGCTACTTAATATTTTTTTTCTTAAAAGATTATTCTTCAGAGTAGTTTAAATTCACAAAAAAATTGAACAGAGTGTACAGAGATTTCCCATGTTTTCTCTTTCCTTCTCACACATAGAGCCTCCCCCACTATCAATACTTAATATCGATTGATATATTCATTATATTTGATAAACATACATTGACACATCGTTATCACTCAAAGTGCATAGTTTATATTAGAGTTTACTCTTGATGTTATATACAGGGTCTCTCCAGGAAAAGTCCAACCATTGCTAAGACAATGTGAATGGTTTGTGTAACACTAAGGTAACCTGGCAGCCTAGGAGAGTGGACTGGAATGTACATGCATGAACAATAATGATTTCACTGAACTAGTCAGTAGGGACTCTAGACCTTGTAGAGTGAGTATGTATACTGTGTGGCCATCACATTCAAAATGACTGAGTGAGTAGAACAATGAATCTGTATCAAATTTTGGGTTAAGCTTGAACATTCCTACACAGAATTTAACTGGATGATTCAGAAGACCACAGCCATGGGCAACTGGTGATTGGCAGCTTCATCATGACAACACGTTGCTTATGCATCACATCTCATGCAGAGTGTTTTTGGCAAAACATCAAATCATCCAGGTGACTCAGCTCCACTACAGCCCAGATTTGGTGCCCTGCAACTTCTGGCTTTTCCCAAAACTAGAACCACCTTTAAAAGGGAAGATATTTCAGACAGCCGATAAGATTCAGCAACATACAACAGGGCAGCTGAGAGCAATTTGGAGAACTGTGTGAGATCCCAAGGTGCCTACTTTGAAGGAGACTGAGGCATCATTGTCCTATGTACAATGTTTCTTTTACCTTGTAACTTCATCAGTAAATGTCTATATTTATCATATTGTGTGGCTGGATACATTCTGGGCAGGTTGCATATACTATAGGTTTTGACAAATGTGTAGTCATGTATCCATTATTAATCATTAAAAATTAGCTTCACTGCACTGAAAATCCTCTGTACTTGTCCTATTCATCCTTCCTACCTAACCCCTAATCTTTGGAAACCAGTAATGTTTTCACGATCTTTTTAGTTTTGCCTTCAACATTACCAGTAAACCCATTTAAATGTTTTAATCCAACTACTACACAACTACTGTTACTGGAATCACTAATAATTTTATAAAGCAAAATGCAATGGTCAGTTAATAATGCTCAGCTTAGTTTAATATCTCATCATTGACAGTTGCTTTTACCTATATTCTTGAAAAACACATGTATCTTGGTTTTCACTAACCCATATCTTTCTGGTTTTATTTTTTTCCCCTCTAGGCATCTGTATTCAATATTGTTCACTGATTTTTCCTCTTTTGACAAAATTTTAAATGTTAGAGAACTCTAAGTGTAGGTCTGCCCTTCCTTCCATTCTAACTACATGGATTTTATCTTATTCAACTGTTATTTGATGTACTTCAAATAACATCAGTCTGTCAAAATTGCCAGTATTTATATATGACTTCTATTCTTAGAAATAAGATAAAGTAGATATATTTCTTCCTATCTCTCTTATTAAAGACAACTAAAATCTCTGGACATTACATGTAAAACAAAGAGAAGAATCTGAAAGATGGACATAAAAGTACCAACCCTTAAGGAAACTCAAGGTTCAAGGAATGACACAGTGGTAGTGTTGCCAGGTTCCCTTTTTGCTTAATATAGTCCAGACTGGGAGCTAAAGAAGATATCAACCTAGAAATATCAATGGGTACAGACCCCAAAAAGCAAAAGCAAGCTATTCTTTCTAGGCAAAGTCCTGGGAAAGGATTATTTTAACAATACAGCAAACTTTCAGAAAAGCACCATGAATAAAACTGTGGTCCCATTATCACCACTGTCAGCAGAGGACAAATTGGAAACTAGACTTCTAATTTTGCCTGTCACAATGTTCCCCTTTTTCTCACTGGGGTGGTTTGAAAGAATGCCAAATTGAGACCTATGGCTCCATCCCCATTTGGCCGTATGGAACCCCCCTACATACACTTAGAGTGTCATGGAGGCCACATGAAGAGCAGTAATGAGGTTCCCTTCCCAGTCTATGAGAGTTAAAGTGATCTCTTCAGAGGAGGCCTGCTGGGAAGTCTGAGTTATCATTCCACCCAGTGGTAATGATGTCATGTTTATTTGTTGGCATGGTATCAGAGGACAACCATTACAACACAGAAGACTTAAATAAGATCCAGATTCTCATGACATAATATCTAAAATGTCCAGGATACATAAAAAATAACTTATTAAGCTAAGAAACAGAAAATAACTCAAATGATATTAGAAATGAAAATCAACACCGTGATGATAAAGATGTTGGAATTATCTGACAAGGATTTCAAAGCAGACATCATAAAGATACTTCAATGAGCAATTATGAACATGATTGGAGGGAATAAAAATGTAGAAAACCTTGTCAAAGAAATAGAAAACGTCACCAAAGAAAATATACAGAAGAACCAAATTGAAGTTTCAGAACAGAAAAATAGAAAAACTGAATAAAAAATAATCTGTGCATGGTTCCAACAGGAGAATGGGGATGGTACAGGAAAAAATCAGTTAACTTAAAGACAGAAGAGAAAAAAGTGTTCTATCTGAACAACAGAGAGAAAATAAACTAAAGAAAAATGAACAGAACTACAGGATTCTGTAGGAATAAAACACAGGTTCTAACATTTCATGTCATCTGAGTCTTAGGAGGAATGGAAAAAGAGACTGGGATTAAAAATGTGTTCTAATAACTAATGGCTGAGAACTTACCAAATCTAGAAAGAAACCATAAACCTACATATTTAAAAAGCTGAGTGAACCCTAAACAGGACAAACCCCAATAAATCCATGCCAAGATACATCATATTAAACTTGAAAATGAAAACAAAGAAAAATACCTTAAAAACAGTAAAAAAAAAAAAAGTCATCTTACCTTTAATGAGTAAACAATTCAAAAGGCAGATTTCTCACCAGAAACCACGGAGGCCAGAGAAAGTGGCACACATTCTCAAGTGCTAAAGGAAAATAACTATCTCTCTAAACAAATAAATAAGTGAAAAAAAGAACTCTGAATTTTTTTTTAATGTATGGCCTTTGAATGGATTTTTATGTAGTTATAGCACCAAGGAGCAAAACTTTTCAATCTTAAATGTTGCCAAATAGCTTCAGGAGAGCTGAAATTTTTATTCTGATATATAGATTATTTCAAATTCATATTACAATATTTTAATAAAAGATCAAGGCCAGTTATAGAGAATTTAATTAGGAAATAAAATATCTGTACTCAAATCCTTGTTCAGCCATTTACTATGTGAACTGGTCAGAATGTTCTATCTCTGAACCTTAGTTTTTTCATTTATTAAATGGGATGGTAATATTTGTTTCATATCTCACAATGAGGATCAAAAGGATAACATATAAAGTAAAAGTTTTTTTCAGATTACATCATTTTTATTTATAAAATATATAAAGTTGTGCATCATTCAATTATTTAAAAAAATATTTAGTATGATTTTATTAGGTATGGGAAAAACAAAGATATCAATCTCTATGTTTAGGGTAAATGCTTAATTGAAGAGACAGACCAGTACACAGTTTATAAAGACAGAATGATGAGGTAAAACATATTTATAAATACAAAAATAAATTTCTCTGGGAGCTACAAGGACCTTACTATAAACACCTGGAGGTTAAGTCTGAGCACTGCCACTTATGTCATTGGATAGATTATTAATCTCTACAAAGTTCAGTCTCCTCATTGATGACATGAGGATAAAAATGATGTATCCTCATAGAAGGGTTGTGAAGCCAGAGAAAAACAATTAACATGAAGCATTCGGTAAAAAATGACATATAGCAGTCCACGAAATGATACATTATTATAGTTTTTAATAATGAAATTATTTCTCAGAAGCAGGCTTCACATGACATATGTTTTAGCAAGTGCAGACTTTCTAGAAAAAGTACATAGTGAATTATAAGTGTATTCTAACCTGATACAGCAGAATATCAAAAGCCAAAAAACCAGAAAGCTTCAGGCTAAGTTCAGTATTCTGATAGGTTTGGAATACAACTAAAATGGCAAGAGGAGTATACAGCAATTTGACTTTAGATCATGTTATTGACAATAAAGAACTAATAAAGGTGCTGGAGAACAGGCTGGGCATGGTAACCATGGTATTTCTTAAAGCTGCTTCTCATGGCAAAGAGAAAGGCACATATGGAAGTGCAGAGGCTGGAATCAGGGAAATAATTGCAACGCTGTTACAAAAGTCCAGATAGCAGCAGATAAAGGCCTGGACGAAAGAGGAAATGGGTAAAAATACTGATGGATGGGAGAAGTAGAAGAAGGAAATCTCAAATGACACAAGTGATCTTACTCATTGAGAAGAATCACACATAGCATAATGGAAAACACGACAGGAAAAGGTTTTCTGATCTTGACATTTTTACCACCACAAACCCTGACTTGAAAGAGCCTGAGAACTGTGTCAAAGACCCAGATAGTCCATCTTAGATACTGTTTTATTTCATTGTTGTGCCTAACAACCTGCTCCCACTCTAGGGCAAATATGGTCATTTATTGACTCTAGAAAAACAAATATCTGAATGCCTAGTTATTGACACTTAAGAGTTACGTCTTTTCTAATGACTCAGTGGATATAATATTCGGTAATGGAAGTTCTTAATTTGTGGTTTTGATACATCAAAATCTTTCTCCACAGCTGAATTCTGTCCTCTGATGTCATTGTCTGCAGGATTCCATCGACATATGCTGTCTGCAATTTCCTGTTAAGTACTCTACTTCATTGAATGGTGACCTTGACCCTAGTTTTCCAATGACTATCACACAATGACCTTGAAAATATTCTTTCTCCTTGAAAGCCTTTTCTAGTTCTGACCATTAATCAAATGAACTAACATATTATTTAAGTTAATCTGAAAAAAATAACAAATGAAGTATAAATAAGATATGAAGTCAAATAGTTTTCTCTGGCTCCATTAATTATATTAAATCATAGTTTGTTAGAATAAATATCTCTCTATAAATGTAACACATCTAAGAATACACTTGCTTATACACAATTACATTATCTAATATTTATTGAGTGTTGGGCTGAGACATTTTTTTATGTGCTTTATATGTAATACAAAGCCTGTCCAGGAAAAGTCCAGCCATTGTTAATATAACAAGAATGGTTTGTACAACATTAATGTAAACTGGCAGCCGAGGAGAGTGGGCTGGAATGTGCATGCATGAACAATGACAACTTCACTGTACTAGTCAGTGGGGGCAGTAGATAGTGTTGAGTGAGCATGTGTACTGTGTGGCTGTTGCATTCAAAATGGCTGAGCGAGTAAACAATGAATCTGCATCGAATTTTGCATTAAGCTTGAATATTCCTCTGCGGAAACTTTTCGGGTGACTCAGAGGGCTTTTGAGGATGATGTGATTCAAACCACTACCAATTAACCAGATTTCCTCAAGAAGGGTATAACTGGAGATGAATTATAGGTCAATGTCTATGATCCAGAAATGAAGGCACAGTTTCCCAAATGGAAGTCACCTGGTTCTCTATGCCTGAAGAAGACACAGAAAAGTCGCAAACAAGATCAAGACCACGTTAATTGTGATTTTGATTGGAAAGATACGTTCATCATGAGAATGCCCTTGCAGGCCAAATGATTAATAAAGAGCAATACCTCAGTATTCTTTGCCTGTTCAGAGATGTAATACAACAAAAATGGTTTCAGCTGTGGGTAACTGGTATCGGCAGCTTAGTCATGACAACACATCCACTCATGTATCACATCTCATGCAGAGTTTTTAGGTGAAACATCAAATCACCCAGGTGACTCAGCCTGCCTTCATTCCAGATATGGTGCTCTGTGACTTATGGATTTTCCCAAAACTAAAATCTCCTTTGAAAGGGAAGGGATATCAGATCATCGATCAGATTCAGGAAAGTACAAAGAGACAGGTAATGGCGATTCCAAAAGGAGGTTTTGCAGAGTGTTTTGAACAGTGGAAGAGATGATGGGAGAGCTGTGTGAGGTCCCAAGTTGCCTACTTTGAAGGTGACTGAGGCATTCTTGCCCTGTGTGCAATATTTCCTGTATTTTGTATCTTCTTCAATAAACATCTCTTTCATATTACATGGCTGGATACTTTCTGGAGAGACTTTGTATATTGTTCTAAACCATAAAAGACAAGTAATTATTAGCCCCTTTTGACAGATGATTAAAGTGAAGTTCAATTCAATGGCACTGCTTAAAATCAGGATGAATGGTGGTAAAATTATTGAATCTGACTCAACATCTTATTCCTAGTTACTATTATATGGTAATGCACATTCTAATATGTGCATAACTGTTCAAATACACAAGTGCACCCTTATGTATACTTGACACATAAAAGCTGTTAACAATATACAATGTACCTCAATGCAGATGTTAAGAATGTGAAACCCTGTTATGCAATAATGCTTTGAAACAAAGCAAAATGTCCTGCTACAGGGTTAGTTTGTTATTTGTCTTCCTCTTGGCCAATCTTTTCATTAATCTGAATTACACTGCCTGACAAATTCTACAGTTCTACTTTTGTGAATATTTATTAGCAATAGTAATCAAATAAAATTTACAGAAACTTGCCCCAGTTGGTGTAGCTCAGTGGATTGAGTGTTGACCTATGAACCAAAGGGTCACCAGTTTGATTCCCCAGTCGGGGCACATGCATGGTTTGCAGGCCAGGTCCCCAGTAAGGGGCGTGTGAAAAACAACCACACATTGATATTTCTCTCCCTCTCTTTCTCCCTCCCTTCCCCTCTGCCTAAAAATAAAATAAATAAAATCTTAAAAAATAGTCTACAGAAACCTCTTCATAATTTCTAAAAATAGTAAGAGTCAAATTTCATTTTTCTACAGCAATAACCTTACAAAGTACCTATAATTAGGACACTTTAAATTAGCTTAGGGAAGTATGAAATGTAATTTTCAGGTCACTGAGTTTTTTTTTGAAAACAGTCTGACTTACGCCAGCTTAAGGTATGACTACACATAAATGAGTGATTTAATAAGCAATTTTGAAAAATCAATCTTATTACTGTAGAGCACAGGTCAAAAACTGGCAGTGTACAGGCAAAAAATTTTGCCCTCAGGTATGTTTTGTTTGGCCTATGTAATTTTGGCCTGTCCACAGTTATAAATCTTTTGAAATAGTTGCCAACATTTAAAAAGTGGGAGATATATTAAAAGTTGAGTTTCTGGCTTCTTATAAAAAGACTGAAAATCTGGCAAACTGGGCACTATTTCTCTCATGGCAACTCTAATTCTTATGAGAATAATTTCCCAGCACTCAGTTCACTGTGATTCTATCCTTTCTCTATTGCTAAAAGTTTGTTATATTTTCTTAACAGTCAGATTTATTTATTTAGATTACATGTGTAACTTCTGTAATTATTTAAGCCTAGAAGTCTGTGCATGTATACGAATTTTATAGTTTCCTAATGGTATTTGTGAAGGAAGAACCCTAAGATTCCCAAGCCCTAGAGTACACACACAATCTTCTAGTTATTCACTTAAACACTAATCTAGGTCCTGCTGTGAAAAAAAAATGTAGCTATAAAGTCTCAAATTGGTTAACCTTCAAAGCAGGATGATTATCAAAGTTGGCCTCATCTAATCCCAGACTTTTTTTGTATTTGACAGAGGAGAGAAAGAGAGAGAGAGAGTGAGAGAGAGAGAAATTTGTTGTTTCACTTCTTTGTGTATTCATCGGTTGATTCTTGTATGTGCCATGACCAGAAATCAAGCCCATAACCCTGATGTATTGGGCCAATGTTCTGATCAACTGACCTACATAACCAGGGCCCAGGGTGTCTTTAACAGCAGAGAATTTTCTCTAGCAGGTCACAGAACAGGATATTAGAGATAGCATTCCACTGGTGTGAATGAGCAAAGATCCCTTTTGTGAACTGCCTTCCAGGCCATGTTGCAAAAAATCATGGGCTACCTATAAAGCTGATGGTGGTCCCCGACTATAGCCAAAAAGACAATGGGGCCTTAATCCTGCAACTATAAGGAAAGAAATTTCCCAAAACCAGTGAACTCAGAAAGGATACTGAGCCCATATGAGAACCAGAGCCATGGTTAATATCTAGATTTCAGGCCAGTTAAGACCCTGGGCAGAGAACTGAACCATACAGTGCCCAGAATTCTGACCTACAGATTCTGTGACATAAATTTTTGTTATTTCAAGCCTTTTAGGTTTAGGTAATTTTTAGAGCAGCAATAGAAAACTAATACAATATTCAGTTATTCTCCCAGTAATCTTGATGTGAAAACTTAATATTAACATTAATATCCTTTTTCCAGTTAGTTGCCAAGGTGTGTTGCTTCTTTCTATTTCCCTTGCTACTTGACTGACCTATTATGATCTCTAACCCTCCCATACATGAAATTAATTTGCTCATTTGCATGGTCTTCATATCTTGTTTTTTCTCCATCACAAATACATCATGGGCAGTATTTTTATTTTAAATTTTCAGAAACACTTTTTAAAATCTATAGTGAGCTCTTATTGATTCACTAAAAATAAATTACCTAAGTCCTGTCTACTTTTGAAGGTTCAGTAGTACATCTCCTTTCAAAGTTTCCTACAGTGCAGCACAGTTAAATTTAGAGAAACATCACTTGTTACATGTCTCATATTAGACAATAAACTCATTAGGGGTATAGTACCTATCTGGAAATGGTCATGGTATGTTCTAGAGCAATATTTCTACATTGATATGTACAGACATATCATCCTGATCTCAGATTTCTCTATAAGACTTAAAATTTAATGTTTTTACACTTTCAGTAACTATGTTAAAAATAATAGAAATATATGACTGGTCATTTAAAATACAAATTTTTGACCAAGTATAGCCACTCAATGTCAGTGGTCTTACATATGCTTGTTTGTGTTGATGGTCTCTCAGCAGAAACTGTACTACATCGATTTTCCTAAACAGTGAGGTCAGGAATAAAGGAAGACCTGGTGTGGAAGTGGTGCTTCATGCCCAAAGTGAAGCCCAAATAATATCATGGTAAAATTTAATTGAAAATTTCAGTGGAGTTTAAGTGGAAAACAAAATTTAAAAAGAAAGGAAGAAAAACAGTAATGAGGGACTAAAATTTTATTAATTGACTTTATTCACTATTATCACTGTTGATGTTAACTTTGATCATCTGGCTAAGATAGTGAATTAATTATGTAGCTCATCTCCTTGAAAACAAAATATATTCATAAACTACTTTGGATTCTTCTGTATGATGTAGAGATTTTTAATATGAGAAATCCCATACTTCAGAACAACTGAATTTAAATATCTAAAAGAGAGACTTGGTATTTTCAGAAATCTATTTATTATTTATGTCTTGCTGGTGATTTGTTAAACTATCAGGTTTGATAATTTTATGTCCAACACATTATCTTATAAAAGTCAGATATTTAATAAAATTTCATGGAAAGAATTAATAAATTAGAACCATCACGAATTTATTTATATATAGCATATATGTTATAAATATATCTTAATCACTTTCCTAACATAAAGATCCTGATAAAAAATGTTTTAGACATGATGACTACATGTATCATTAATAATATAATGGTAGAAAGTAGGGCGGGACCAACTGAGCCTGGGGTTGACTAACTGAGGAACTTTGGGGTGAGAAAATGTTTTAAAATTTTATTGTCACGGGAATTACATGGATTTTACATTTACCAGAGTTCGTCAAAATGTTCCTTAGAAAATGTAATTTATTGTGTTAAATTTTACTTCAATGGAGTTGATTTTTAAAAAGTAAAACATAGACCTATTTCCCAAGGTTTCTTATCAGATGACAGAGAAATATTTGAAAATGTAAGAAATAAGGTTAGGAAATGTTAAATGGAAGTTAATTTAATATGCAAAATTGAGTGCATCAGAGACTGGTAGTTGGCCAGAAAAATTCATTTTTTTTCCCATAATAATGAAATTTAAACAAGAAATAAGGCCTTATAGCTAGTGTATGCCTAGCACTACATACACACACACACATACACATGCACATTTTGGTTTTCCCTCTGTGAGTTTTTACGCAGCCATGTAATTAAGTCTTCATCAATTACATTTGGAAAAAATTAATGTCTATAGCTTCTACCTTACTTCGTTAACAGAAAATTATATTCATGGCTTTCCCAGACTTTTTCTTTATGACCACAATAGCAAGGATGTGCCTATACCTCGGCTTCGACCATGCAGATGTAGGTAAGAACTTAGTTATTTGTGAAGCTACATTATTGAAGAAAACTGAATCACTGAGCTTCCCAGCTTGTCAGTCACCCAAGGGAGGTTCATATAAGTGAATTAACATTCCTCTTTAAGTCACTGTGGTTTTGATCTCTTATAAAAGTTTAGACTTAGCTCTTAATGAAACAAGAAAGAACTAGGGCATTTCATGTAGGAATAATCATATGAATAAAGACATATATATATATGAATATATATAATATTCACACATAAGTATTAAGTATACCAACATATATAAGTATATGTATTCATATATATAATTATATGAATAAAAACAGATATATAAAGGAAGATATATATACACACATATAGATATATAGTCAGCAGTAAGTAGACATGATGAGTGCATTAAGAAAAGGGATTGACCAGGCAGTGAAAGACAAATACCACATGATCTCAACTGTAAGTGGAACCTAGTGAACAAAACAAACAAACTAGCAAAATAGAACCAGAAGCATGGAAACAAGGAATAGACTGACAGTGGCCAGAGGGAGAGGGGAGGGGGGAGCAGGGAAAGAAGAGGGTCTAGTCAAGGAACATGTATAAAAGACCCACGGACATGGACAACAGGGTGGGGATTGGCTGTGGGAGCAGGGAGGTGAACTGGGTAAGGAAGAACATGGAAGAAAAATTGATACAACTGTAATAGAACAATAATTAAATTTAAACAAAAAGAAAAGAAAAGGGATTGGGGTTCAAGAATAGGAAATTAGGTAAAGGAAATGTCCAGATTATTGACACATTTACAAATTATACAGTTTAATTAGGTTAAACAATATTATAGAGGAATGATTATACACATCAAAGGGATAGGTTGAAATCACTTCTTTAGAAGGATCAATCAGATGTATACAATTGACTGGGAAAAAAAGAGGATTTGGCAAAATGGAACTGTAGTAATCATTTAGAAATAAAATGGTGTGTACTAGGGCCAAGGCATGTGGCATAAATAAACAAAAGTGAAAATATCTTAAAGAAAGAACTGACATGTGGTAATATATCCTATAAAGGGATAAAAAATAATAAGCTACAAAAACTCTGATGATGGTGGTAATTGTTTGCAGAAACGAGCAGTTGATCCTTATGTTTCTCTTGTATAATGAATACTTTAATGCCCTTTTCGCAGAATCTATATTCTGCTGAACTTTCCAATTAACTTCAGTAATTTGATCTATTTAAATGAGTTGCCTGCATGAATTACAATGTGATTCTGTATCTGAATCATATTGGTTTTCTTTGGAAATTAAATTCAAATTATATTTGTTTGCTCTCTATTATTTTCTAGGAAGCAGAGAAGTGTATCTAATAGTGCAAAGTGGGGAGAAAATGCTTTTCCCAAGAAGACAACTCCGCTGTGTTAAATAATAGACAGGAATTTCCAAGGTATATAGAAGAAAAGAGCTTTTCTGATGTTCTGAAAAGCATGTAAATAGCTAAGAGTGAGGATGTATGAAAAAGCACAGCAAAACTAGAGATTGTATATATCCTGAATGGTCAACACATGAAGTGGCTATATTAGAAAAATGAACTGAGAAAACACCCGTTTTCTTCCAATCTTAGCCCTAAAGCAATAGGTCATATCCACAGTATTAAACAGTGTTTCAACAACAGGAGTCTGTATACTCTTTCTTCCATCTGTTTCATATATTTCCAATTATGGTATGTTTTATAATGTATATTGGAGTGCATCCTCTCCTGTGTTCAACCCTCTGAGATCCCCACATTACCTGAGAAATACAGTTTAACCTCCTTGCATGTCTGTCAAGGTTTTCTAAGATCTAATTCCACATTATCATTCATTCTCTGCAAATCATACCAAAAGTTAAACTTTAATTCTTCAATAACTGTTTTCTTTTTTTGTTCTTTCCCAGTGTACACACCTTTTATCTTTATCTTTTGAAAAATCTACTTATCTCTAAAGATTCAGAATAAATAGCACTTCTTAGATTTTCTTATCCCATATTTAATTTTTCTTATCTGTCTATCACATTTTTCAGTTATTATATTTGGTTGTACATTGTAATTTTTTTGTGAACAACTAGACTATAGTGCTCAAATCTAAAACTATGTAAAATACTACATTTTGCCCTTCCGTATACTCCCTCTCACCCTAACAAATAAAGCACAAAGATTTTTGCACTAAGAGAATAAATTACACATACACGCTTACAGGAATAAGTTATTATAATTATCCTACCTCCCTAATCAGTTAACTGGAGATAAAAACAACAATAACAACAACAAAAAAATGAACTTATATTTACCGAATGACATTCCTTTTTTACTTGAATTACTCAGTACTAAGAATAAAAATATTTTTCAACAACTTCAAATACCAATTTGTAGGTTGTGATGATAAAAATGTGATCCTCCTAATATTGTCTTGTCTGACATATTAATAACATAGACAACTTAAATTTTTGTTCCATGAATAGAATAAAAAGTAAAAGTAATATTACTGTATTTTGCTTTGCATAATGCACTTCCACATTTCTGACCCAAAATTTCTGGAAAAAATATTTTGTTTTAAGTTTTTAATTCAATTACTTATTTATTTATATTTAGATACTTGTTTTTCATATTATAAAGGAATTTTAGCATTTATTTTTTAATATATTATGGCACAAGAAATTTTATGTAACAAAATAACTATAAAACACAAAAACAGATACAAGATATTTCAGGTATTACCCATACAATGTGCATCTTTATTTTTACCTCAAAAATTAGGTCAAAAAGTGCACATCATATGCAGAAAAATACTATAATAACAATAATTTTAAAATATTGTTTAGATTTTTTCTTGTAGGAAGTAACAAAATACCCAATCCATAGTCATTAAAGGAAAAAAATTAGGGATTAATAAAAAGTGTATTGGCTTAAAAGTTGGAAAAAAGCTACATAGGTCTGGTTTTACATGCAGCTTGATCAAAGCCTTAAATGACATCATCAGTTGTTATCTTTTGCTCTGTATTCTCCAGTTAGCTTTAATCTCAGACTCCAAGTGGTAATATTTTTTGGTTTAATTCAGCAAATGTCTTTTTTTAAAAAAATATTTTATTAAGTATGCTATTACAGTTGTCCCATTTTTTCTCTGCTTTATTCCCTATGCCATGCACCCCATGCCATCATCCCCATACCTCTTAGTCCCATGTCCATGAGTTGTACACATCAGTTCTTTGGCTTCTTAATTTCCCACATTACTCCCAGCCTCCCCCATCCACTTTTTTTTTTTTTGGTCAATATTTTTTTGCCACCACTTTCATGTTATATGGAACCACAAACAACCCCGAATAGCTGTAGCAATTTTGAGAAAAAAGAACAAAGTAGGAGGGATCACAATTCCTGACATCAAGTTATATTATAGGGCCACCATCATCAAAACAGTCTGGTACTGGAATAAAAGCAGACACATAGATCAATGGAACAGAATAGAGAGCCCAGATATAAACTCATGTCTCTATGGTCAATTAATATTTGACAAAGGGGGCAGAAGCATAAAATGGAGTAAAAATAACCTCTTCAACAAATGGTGTTGGGAGATCTGGACAGCTACATGCAAATAAATGAAATTTGGCCACCAACTTACACCACTCACAAAAGTAAACTCAAGAAGTATAAAATAGTTAAATATAAGTCATGACACCATAAAGGTCTTAGGGTGGAACATAGGCTGGAAAATCTCAGATATTCCACACAGCAATATTTTCACCAATATGTCCTCTAGAGCAAGGGGCATAAAAGAAAGAATAAACAAATGGGGCTTCCTCATAATAAGAAGCCTCTGCACAACTTAAAATATCAGCAAAATGAAAAGGGAACCAACTGTATGGGAAATTATATATGCCACTGAATATCTCGGACAAGGGTTTGATCTCTAAAATATATAAAGAACTCACATGACTCCATTCCAGAAAGACAAACAATCCAATTAAGAAATGGTCAAAGGACCTGAACAGACACTTCTCCAAGGAGGACATACACAGGGCCCAGAGACATATGAAAGGATGCCCAGCATCACTAGCCATCAGAGAGATCCAAATTAAAACCACAATGAGATATCACTTCAGACCAGTCAGAATGGCCATCATAACCAAATCAACAGCAAGTGCTAGTGAGGATGTGGAGAAAAGGGAACCCTGGTGCACTATTGGTGAGAATGCAGGCTGGTGCAACCACTGTGGAAAACAGTTTGGGATTTCCTCAGAAAACTAAAAATAGATCTGCTTTTTGACCTTGCAGTTCCACTGCTGAGATTTTACCCTAAGAATTCTGAAACACCAATTCAAAGGAACCTATGCACCCCAATGTTTGTAGCAGCACAATTTACAGTAGCCAAGAATTGGAAGCAACCTAAGTGCCCAACAGTAAATGAGTGGATCAAAAAACAGTGGTACATTTACACAATGGAATACTACACAGCAGAAAGGAAGAAGGAGCTACTACCCTTCACAGCAGCATGGATGGGACTAGAGATCATTATACTAAGTGCAATAAGCCAGGAGGTGAAAGACAGATACCATATGATCTCAGCAAATGTCTTTTGAGCACCTATCAATTACCTGGTAGTATGTGTGTGGGTCTAATCAGTGAAAAAAATAAATAAATAAAAGGTGATGAGGAAAGGTATTGATAAAATTGTCAGTAAAAGCAGTCAAGAAAAACAGAACCAAACGAACCTCTGATAAAGACTGTTTGAACTGAAACTGAAATGCAGTCAAAAAAGGAGCCATGAAGATATCTCAGTGAAGGGCCTGACAAGCAGAACGGAGTGAGGAAAAGATTCTGAAGCTGGCCTGCTCCAAATGCGATGAGGGAAGAAGCCACTGAGGCTAGAGCAGAGTGAGCAGTGGGGAAAGCAATAAAGAATGATACCATAAAGGTAGTTCAGGTAATGAAGTGATCTTAGCCATTTAAGTCATAATAAAAATGTTTGCTTTTACTCTAAATGAGACTGAAACCTACCAAAGGGTTTTGAGCAAAGACATGGCATGAATGAAAATATTGTAAAAAGAACACATCACTTTTGAGGTTTTTGGATCAAATAATTACAAGTCTGCGGCCAAAAGCAGAGAAAGTCTTTGTCACAGAGAACTCAACATAAATTCCAGAAAGTAAGGTTTGAGTTCACTGAATGACCTGACTTATTTCAACTACCCGTTTATAAACTAATCATTGGGTCCAGGGAAGAGGAAGGAAGGTGATGGCACTGCGCAGCCTAGCCTGGATCATGTGTCCGCAACTTTGCACTTGATAGTAAAAATAATATCACCTGAAATACACAGAGGAAAAAAAGCCACTGAATTGATTAATAAAATGATAAAGATGACAAAGCAAGGAGTCAGTGAACTTGAAACTAGGTCAATATAAGTGATCAAATTGAAAGCCAACAAAAAAGATTGAATAAAAATAATAAAGGTCTCAGGGACCGCATTGATAATGTCAGTAGAAAAAAATAGGTGATTGGTATTTCAAAGGAGAGAAGAGAGAGAATGTGTCAGCAAAAGTCTTTGGAAATAGAATGGCTAAAACTGTCAACATTCTGAGACACAAATTTATAGATTCAAGAAGTTTCCTGGAATGCAAGTATTGACAGGATGAAAACCACACCTAAGAACATAGTCAAATTTCTGAAAAACAAACAGAATATTTTGAAAAGAGTCAAAGAAAAACAACACAGTATCTAGAAGTGAAGAAATATTTAATGTCTGTGAAATTCTCATTACAGTTGATCCAGTTCAGAAAAGAGTGAGACTTAACTTACTAGCTGAAAACACAGTCTACCTTGGTGAATACAATAAAGTATACTTGAAAGAACATTTATTACATACTCATTGAACTCAGTGTTCTAACATGTCAAGTAAGTCTTCTTACTTTTGTTTTTATTACTTTTTCTAGGCATTTTATCGACTACTTAGAGAGGGATGTTAAAATCAACTATGATTATGGACTTATGTATATATTTCACCCATTTTACCCTAGAGAAAGGCCATATTCAACACTGGTTATTGCTTGCACTTCTATATGGCCTATTCTCAGGATTTTCAGTGTTTAAAAGACCATAACTTGATGTGTCTTTATTATTCTATATTATATTTTTTTCTTATGACGGCATGCTAAAAATCTCACAAACATTAAGTATAAATTGTAATATCTCTCTGTTTATTGTCATTGTTTAGATAAAACCAGAATGATCTTCATAAACTATAGAAACTTTAAGCAATACAAAGAATGATCGTTAAAAAAATGTAACCCATCTTTGTGTTCATGTGTAATTAGAAAAAAAAATCAAAACAGCAAATCCATGTCTCTTAGAGAAGGAAAAACTAATTGTCCATAACAAGCCAGAAGAATTTAAATGGAAAATTGAGAAAGAGGAATGACTTTGTGTAGATTTTACAACCTCAGTTTGCAGAGCCATTAGCAAACAGTCAAAAAGTCAAGCACCTGATAACTATAGCACATTTACACAATGGAATGCTACTACTCAACTATAAAAAAGAAGGAAATCTTACTTTTACAACAGCCTGGGTGGACCTGGAAGGTATCATGCTAAGTGAAATAAGCCAGTCAGAGAAAGACAAGCACCATATGATTTTACTTATATGTGGAATCTATTGAACAAAATAAACTAACAAACAAAGTTGAAACAGACTCAGAGACACAAGACACAGACAGGCAAATATTAGAGGGGAGAGGGTCGAGGCCTGGGTGAAAAAGGTGAAGGTATTAAGCAAAAAAACCAAACGAAACAAAACAAAACAAAAAAACTAACCCACCTCATAGACACAGATAATAGTATGGTGATTACTAGAGAGAAAGGGAGTAGAGGATGTTAGAAGAGAGTAAAAGGGGTATAAAATGGTGATGGAACATGATTTGACTTGGAGTGGTGGACACACAATACAATATACTGATGATTATCATAGAATTGTACACCTGATACCTGTATAATTTTATTAACCATTGTCATCCCAATAAATTAATTTTTTTTAAGTGAAGCACTTAAGTAAATAATTCAACACAAAATTACTTACTGAAAGCTACCAGAGGCCATGGTCAAATACATCTGCTACAGGCCTAGCTGGTGGATAGAATGACAGCATACAAATCAATGGCATTTTATGTGTGGTCACCCAGAAAGTGAGCAACTGGCAGTTGGGAGGAGAATGCCAATCAGGGAGGGTCACTTCTTCATTTACATCACATTGTAATTCAGATGGTGGCTGAGAACCTGGAAAGTGAATTTATTCTTGCAAGAAAGTCAATTATCTTACAATTACTCTAGGCAGTGATTTAGAAGACCATTTTGGACATACCAGTTACTTCTTCATACACAAAAATATCACTATTCATTGCCATGGATACTTAGGAATAGACTAATTCCAGGAGGCTACTTAGTTTGAAACACTGGGTCTTTACACAGCAAACAGCCAGCCTAGGTCTCATCAGGAAAACTGAGTTATTAGAAAGAAAATTGTCTGAATTTCAGGAGAGGCTATTTGCCTCACTTGTCTCATTTTTCCCTATTTTACTACTTCTCTTAAAGAATTTTTCATTTTTAATGAAATCTGACATGAAGTTAAAACTGTTGAATTTATTCTTTCCTCCTGGTGACTTGACAACATGATGCTATGAAAACAGACATAGATAACAGAATGTATACTTGACTTTAAAAATTGATGTACTTTGATTGAAGGAAGAGTATATTCATAAATCTCAAATAAAGCTAGTGTCATTTTTGAACTAATGTCTTTTGCTTATTTATTGAGGTATAATTCATATTTATAATTTTTACAACATGCTTTTTAAATGAACTTCTCTTAAGTGAAATAAACTAAGGTGTTTTATACATAATTACTCTTTATGACATACACACAAAAAAAAGTAGCTGAAAAGATGAGTCCAGCACTTTTCATAAGAAGTATTTTGTTAATAAGACAAAGAGAAAATGAATAAATTTGATACAGCTATTTGCATTGTAAAATTTTTCCCTTGTTTTTCTTTTTCCCTTGTGGAATAAAAGAAGAATCTGAATATTTGTTTACTGCCATTTAGCTCATATTTATGCTTGTGTCAAAGAGTAGTTTTTCTCTACATTTATATTTTTTTAAATTATTGATAAGATCAACTTTGTCAAAATATCCTGTCAAACTTTGATCCTAAAACTCTAAAGAGAATATTATCAAGGAGAAAAATACAGGATCTCCCTAGACTACTTTTCAGTTTCTTCAGTCGCTGCGAAACACAACCACATAGTCTGTCCACATCTGTGTGGCACTTCATATTGATGTTGGGATTTGAGGAAGGTCCACAGAGGGGGTTATGCTTATCTTTTTTCCTTTGCATTTGAGTAAGGTATTGTGTATTTAAGTGAAGGAAGAAGGAAGTTAACCTCACTATAGGAATGTATTTGTTTGGGTTACTAAGAGCAGCAGAACTTTTCTTCTAAATTTATTAAGCATAAGGTTTACCACCCAAAATCACTGCTGCATGCATGAACTAATGTTTTTTAAAAAAAGGACAACAAGGACTTAAATGGGATTTGAACAGCTACAAAGTACATCTCAAAATAGTTTTGGAAATGGAATAAATAGTGTGTCAATTTTCTGCCCAGCAAAGAAATAACACCATTTACTGTATTTACCCACAAAATCCAAGGAGCTGTGTGTGAGAGATTAAAAAGTGAAGTATGTAGTGGTTGGTGAGATTTAGAAACTTTTAGGCCCTTGTCCACAAGGAACAATATATGGTCAGCCTTCAGAATTTAAGAATTTCCCCTTGACCTGCTCACAGTTTAACACCATCTTTCTGCCTTTTATTATTTTCTGGAATTCTTTCTCTAAACTTCCACAACTCCAATTCTTCCAGTTTTGTGTTTCTAACGAGTCAGCTTTGCTAGATTTATCACTTTCTATATCACTCTCAAGTTTATACCTGTCTCTTGTTTTCCATTGTAACACTTGTTTTCAGGTTGTGTGACGTGTCTTTGAGATATTCTTCTGGGAACCTCCCATCTGGCCAATGTTTTTCTGAATGGTGGAGCATCTCATGGTTCAACCCTTCCTCTGTTCTGGTCTAGGACAACTGAAATGAATAATTTTTCCAATTCTGCTTAACAATAAAAATGCTTTCTTTTATTCAAAAAGCTTCTAGTCACTTGTGAAATATTTACATTAATCACTAAAAAAATTATTTGAGAGTATTTTGTGTTTGTACAATCAACAATAAAGGGTAAAAAAAAAGGACAATATTAGCAATATCTTATAACCTGACTTGGGGGAAATATAAATTGTTACTAAATATTGTATCTCCATAAATCATTTGTTTTTTTAATTTCAAAGAAGAGCTTTTATAATATTATAGTACCAAAAAATCAATTTCCATAATTATATTTAACTGTTTAAATTATGCCAGTTCATTTACATTCAAGTAACTGTATTTATTTACCTCATTCCATTTACTGCCAATGATGTGGTGGTTTATTTAAGATAAGATTTGGTTAAACTGATTAAATATGAAAGTAGAGAAGGGAATATTTTATGAAATTCTATATATTGTCACCATCAAATAATCTAGCATTTAAAGCTCTACCCCTCGAGTCTGCTTCTTTGGTATGTGAGTGCACTTAAGTGAACCATAAGTGAGGCCAGAACTGGGTTCAGCATTTTGGTAAAAATCAGTTCTGCTTGAAATCAATTCAGCACAAATGACAAACATTGCATGGAAAATTAATTTTAAGGACCACTTTAAGTTGTGTTGCAGAAACTGTGTGGACTTTTTCAGAATAAAATTGCCAGAGCTGTTGGAAGTATGAGTGTCAGCAATGATATTTGTTAAATAAAATGAAAAATAACAGGAAGAATTAGAGAAGATGATGCCCTGAGAACTAATTGTTCCAGGAGCTTTTAAGACAATCAAAGGATATAAAGTACTGGGACAGATCTGATAAATCCATATGCATTTTCATCCATCATCTCTTTGAGAGATGGAGCACATGTAAATAAGAGGAAAAATTGGTAATCATTGAAGTAAACCTTCCAATTGCTCTGCTGTGCTGATCTCAAATACCTTTTGCACACCTCTCAATAAACATGTTGCTTGTATGAAAAAATGTTAAATGGCATACATCTATAAGACCAGCAATGGAAGGATAAATGAACCTTTTCATTTAAAAGGAAAAGGAAAGGATAATTTTCCTTTTGAAAAATCTAAAAGAGAATTTTAATTTACAAGCTACCATTTGTTTAGTAGAATGGAAGTGAGAAAAGTATAACATGGAAGAGACTCAAAGACATTAGACTGAGTGAAAAGGAATAAAATAGTACAGATTATGTTGTTTTACTATATGATTATATGAAATTCTGGAATATTCTTAACTTATCAATAGTGACAAAAATCAAATCAATGCTTACACTGTGTTGTAAGTTGACAGGGTGGCGGTGTAACAGAACCACTGTGTTCTATTGGCCACTGCCAAAAACACTCATGACTCCTAATGCCAGAGTCTTATGAAATGGAAAAAGACTATTTGTTTAAAAGTTAGACAGATTTAGAACAATGGCAGAATTCTGCCGTTAAATCCCACTCCTTTTAGAAACAAAAAAAATCCATAAACACACAGTCCTGCCCCCTCTTGCCAAACCAGGCCAGTCAGAGGTACCATCTGAAATAGAAATCTGTAGCTTAGCTTGGCAGATTCCCATTGTACCACCCTGGCTTCTCCCAGTCATCCGTGCTCAGCTAGGCTTCCACTCTTAATCCAAACCCGCATGGTCCCTCCTCATGGTGTATTGGTGGGGATGCTTCTGCATCCTTTCAAACCATGTGGCTAAAACTACCTTCAAGCCACATGGTCAAAACAGCCCTGCATGGTTAAGAGATCAAGGCTGCCCTGTGCTTCAGTTTAAATGCTCACCTTCCTCCTCCTCTGTAACCCCATTTCTGTCTCCTCCCACAATTGGCTACCTCTGCCAGTACTCCGGTTTATTCTGCCTTTCTCAGCTGTCATTGTTAGTCAACAGGTTTGGCCCTGTGAAGTAAGGGAACCATCTTCTTGCTCTCCCACAGATGCAGCAAGCCCCTCCGGCTACCTCACCAGTTAAAGTCACATCCATCTCCCTGACTCAGAGCACAGCAGGCACAGCTATTACCATTTCTAAAACACTGGTCAAGTTCTTCAGATATGCAAAGTAACTCTCAATGGCTGTCCTCTTCTCCTCCCTCCCTCAAGTGATGGTTGTGGCTGTGGGGGTTTTGAGGCTTCTCAGCCTATACCCCATCCTGAACCCCATTTCACACCCATTATAGTAGGTTACATAGGTGTATTCATTTGTCAAAACTCCTTGAAATAATGAAATTTGTGCATTTCACCCAATATAAAGTATACTTTCATTAAATTTTGTATTAAAAACTTGAGAGAATAATAAACACCAGGGACAAAGACATTTTCACAAAATATAAAACATAACATTTCATTCAACAACTATTTATTGAATACCTTTTAAGTGGTGGAAATTGTTTGGGGCACTTATTACATATTAGTGAACCAATTAGAATATGAGCAGTGCCTACATAGCATCATGAGAGAGAAAAACAGGAAAACAGAAAAAATAAAAGAAATAAGTAACTTTTCTATTCAGTAGTATATTAGTAAATGAAAAATGTTATGGAAAAGTACAAAGGTATAGGAAGGTAAAGTGAATCATGAGTGTCGATCAGGAGAGGAGTGAGCTGTTGAAATTTTCAATAGGACGGCCAGGACAGGTCTCACTGAGTAAATGAACTACATAGGAACAAAGACACACAGTGAGTGAGGCAGTTTCCCATGTGAATACTCAGGTAAAGAACACTCCAGAGAGAAAAATCTGCAGCATTATAAAGACATCAGGTGGGAGTTTTCATGGATTGTATGAGAAACAGCAGGGAGTTTAGTGTAAGTGATGTGGAATGACCCACGTAGAGACAAGGCGGGGAAGCCTCATTGGGGTCTAGATCCACAGGGACCTTGGAGGTAATCATACAACTTTGGCTTTTGGTTGGAAGAAATTGGGGAGCTATTAAAGATTTTAAAAATTGCACTGGCAAGTTGGTGGTGACAGTTGCAGAGATATTAAAGAAACAGGCATCTATTATTAGCCATAGGTGGTAACAGTGGTCATGTTCTGGATACCTTTTGAAGGTAAATCTTGGAGGATTTGTTGAGTAATTTGATATGCAGTGTGACAGAAAGAGGTCAAGTTGATTTTAAGTTTTCTAGTCTATCAAATATTGGTAGAACAGAGTAAGAATAAATATACAGCAAATGTAAATGTACATACAATAAGCCAAGGTCAAGACATGACTCAAACGTGAGTTACTCTTATCACACTAGTTTGGGGCATAATGGAAAACATTAGAATAATCTATAATGAGTAATGCACTTAAAACTAAGAAAATTGTTTTCAGTTCTGGCTCTAGCACTCAACAACTGAGTGATATTGATGAAGTGACTTCTCGTTACTCACTATCCTCCTATTTGTTCATTAATGAAAGGAAGATAACAGCTGCTCTACTACCTCCTGGGATTGTTGTGCATGTAAACAAAAGGAATAAACAGAAAGATAAAGATATGGAAAGACAGATCAGAATCAAAGTTACTTTAGAGGTCAACTCTAGTATAATTTCCAATTTAAAAAAAGAAATCATCATTTGAAGTATTGAAGATTGGTGAATTAGTAACTCCCTTTACCATGTGACACATAGTACTCTACACACTGTGGGTTGCCATTAAATAATGAGGGCTGATGAAATAAGACACTTAATTTGTTAAAATATTATTTTGTCTATAATAATATGGTGATGATAATCAGTAGTTTATATGAAGAGTGCTTACTATGTGCCTGGCATGCTGTACTTATTCCTTTATATACATTGGTATTTTAAATTACCCTGTAAAATTGAAACTACTGCTATTTTCCTTTTTTCCAAACAGATGAAAAAATTGAGGCTTAGAGGAAGTAGTAAGATGCATATTAGGATTCTCAGTTCAGTCTGACTCCTAACCATCCCCTTGTTCTACCCCCTATTCCCCATTCCCCACAGATCAGTGCTCTTTTATTTCCAGAACATCTCACTAAATAAGCTCAGACAAGTTATTTACTGAAAGAACACCACAGGCAGTGCCTTGGACTAGAGCAGAAAAACAAATACTGTAGGACAACCTGAGGGTTTCGACTAAGAGGCCAGGAAACAAGACCATTCCTACCAGGTTTCATCTCCTGTTCCTACTGTCTACTACAAATTTATACAATATTTTCTCAAAATCTTGGGTCCTGGGTTTATACAGAACTGAACAATTTCTAATGTCTGAATCTCCCTCCACTATAATATATATCTTATTAAAGATATTACATATCATTTTGGTATGGAGGAAAGATAACCTTTTAACTTCATTTCTTTGACTGACTACTATTAAAAATAAAAATTACATTCTGATTTTAATTGCTCCATGATCTTAACACACAGGGAAAAATTCTGTTACATATGGTTTGCTTTTAAAAGTAGAAACTAACACAAAGAAACACAAAGCCCTGTAAGAATTGGTAAATGCACTTAGCTTCCCAAGTGAATGAATTTCAATAATTACTCCAAATAAAATTTATTTAAAATCACCATTTTGTAATTTGGTAGCTGTAACATTTCTGTATAAAAAGTTTGTGTGTTTTTTTAAATTTTTCTATATTTAATGAATTTTTATTGTATTTTTCCCCATTGACACACTGTTAGTATATAGTATAGCTAGAGTTTTAAAAAACTTTCTGAAGTCTTTTAACTTTTTTATTTAAAATATATACCACTTTTGACCCAGGTGATATGCAATTTTATCACACTGAACTTTGCAGTGACTTTTTTACTATAAATGCAAAAGTTTAGATTTCACATTATTCAATTTTTAATATTTTGACTCATTATAATAGTCCACTTTAACATTTGTGTGCCTTTATACTGTAATCAATGTACTCTATTATCTATCACTCTGTTTTGTGTCACCACTGCATTGGAATGACAATATTTTAAAGTCAAAAATTGACTGGTATATAAGAAAATAAAAAGTTACCATTTAATAAAAAACAAATAAAATTAAAAAGAATTAAAATTAAATGAAATTGCATAATGTTATGATTATTTTCTAAGAAGTTCACAATATATCAATATATTACATGTTATTCTCCACCTCTTTAAATCTTGTTAACTGGATAATTTACTAACAGATGGAAATACTGAATATATGTGTGTATAATGGTTATGCAATAGATAACTTTAATAAATATTATTTCTCAAGGAAAGATGTGCTATTATTATCAATTTTTGTCATGTTACACTTGTTCAAACAGTTTTTTCTTCTGGTCTTAAAATACGGTAGCTGTAATTAATGCTGTGTTTTAGTCCTTGTTACTTCCTGATGCTCTTTTCTGTTCTTCCAATAGTCGATATATTTTTGTATATTTATTTATACCCTGAGGCTATGTAGAGAAAATTCTGTGACTTTATTAAATAAAAAGAAATATGAGTAAAAGTCTAGTTAATGGAAGATTTTTTAAAACAATATTAGGACAAGATATGCATAGACTATATCTATGAAAAAAACATTATTTAATACTTCTTAGCGTGACCAACAGCATTGCTTATGACAAAATACTGTAAGTCTGCTAGTATATTCAAAAGAAGCTATGAACATTATAGAGTACTATTAATATTTATCATACTTTTACAAATAAAAATTAATGTGAAATACTAATTAAATTGGACAAAATTATAACTCATTAGATAAGAACAGATATAATAAATCCATCCAAAATCCCAACCTAATAAAAGAAAATGAATTTTTATTTTTAGTGACAGTGCTGAAGTTAAAGTGCCATTTATTCCAATTTTGATTGTGCAAGATATCACTGTAAAAGCTGTAAATAAAGTTATAACTCGTTAAACACTAATTACCTAGTGTAGCTGACAGTTTACTAAGAAGTTCAAAGAGGTTCACTTAATCTGTGACTGATTATTTTTATTGGGGCAAATATCTTTTTAGTCCTTTTCCTTCACCATTAGTTTTTCATTAGGTCACTATGAATAATGATGAAAAAATGTTCTTTTTTGACTGCTAACCAGAATATCTTTTATTAACCTTCATGAATTAAAAGTTCAATATTTCTGGAATATTCTATTTTTACTGGAAAATTTGTTCTATGTGAAAGTATTTGTGAATTAAAATATATTATTTTTAAATTAGCCAATAATGCATTCATTTTTAAATATGTACAATCAGCTGGGGTATCTGTAACTACAATTATATTTCTTTTATAAACTACTAGTAAAAAAAGTAATAAGATGCAATGAATGCCCTAAAAAGAAAATTATATTTACCAGAAGACAGCTCTGAGGTAACCACTGTTGAAATCACTCAACTACCAATATTGTTACCTTTAATCCGTCCTACAGCAGGATATACTAAACCAGTTACTATTATCTGTTCCCTTAATTGCCTAGAAGTCTTCACAAGTCACTGCTTCTAATATTCTGTTCTGTTATTCTCAGTGAGTTACAGGTAAGTAGAGCAGAGCATATGTGGCTTTTTTGGATGTTCTAAGTAGAATAAAGTTTTTATTCTTCATTCTCAAGTGAAGAAAAGAATGAAGTGAGCTTCACTGAAGTTGTGTGATGTTAACCATTCTCATATAATGGGCAAAAGAATCTTTATTTAGATTGGGAAACTATTAGGTACATATCTTATGTTAGCATGTGTAAGAGTCCAAGACACGGACCCCTTCAACATGTTATGCTACATAATTATATAGGCATTTTTAAATTATAATTCAGCATCTTGAAGACTTTCCAAGTATAAACACAAAGAAAACACTTTGCCTCGTGAGCACCTTCTTTCATAAAAACCATGGGAAACATCATGATTGTGGGTTTTTAAATGAGAGGCTGAATATGAAATCCTAACAATAAATAGCAAAACTTTCTGAGCTTGGGTGGAAAGAAAAAAAAAAACCAAACATGCTTTTTTCTGGGTCCACTCTGCTGTTTGGAAACTAAATGTGATTTTACTAATAAGGATATCAGGAGTAGAGGGGTTTGTAGGAAAAGAAAATACGACTCATTAACTACACTTCTCAAATAGGAAACCCATTAGATGCTCTATGATACGTCATGCAGTAAATTAAAGAATACAGTGGAAACATGCCCCATCTGGTTGTATTACTCATCCTGTCATATAAGTGATTAAATCAGTGAACCAGGTTTAGAATTAAAGGGTAGGAAGGGACAATGAACTGCCAAATAAAATGGTGAAGAGTCACCATGGTTGCTGCCGTCCATTGTGTGAATTAGAGGGAAGACACCCCTTTTGGAAGACCATGACCCTGCTGGGATATATGGCTTATAGATGGCTGACATTTTCATTCCGTATGCAGTGGTAGTACACAGAATCTGACATTTTAGTTAAGGGCACAGTTATTCTGAGAAACTTTCTGAATAATCCATTAATTCTCCTCTAGCATTAATGGTTATTTTAATAGAACACAGATAATGGGAAAAAGTAGATAACATAAGATGATTATAAACGCTGAATATTTGAAGGCCAAAGAGGAAAATGTTCATATGTGATCACTGAAGTTAGTAAGAGCATTGCTAGGAAGCCTGGAGGTATGTCACACTGGGCCAAATACCTCCCCATGAAAGGAAAGCATGGGTGAGAGAGGGGAGGTAGAACTACTGGAGCACACTCTGAAAGTTTAAATAATCCAGTTTGATTTAAAAATGCATATCAGACTATGCAGATCAGAGGGAGATGAATCTAGAAGGTCACTGAGAACAGGGAATTTCAGGCTAACCAGTTTTTTTTTTCTAATTCCATTGATAATAGAAGATTTGGGGAGGTTTTAAGGAGAGAAGAGATAAACATAAATAATTAAGCCTTAAAATGATTCATCTTGGATCACGAAAGCAGATTTGCAATTTTCCAAAGGAAACATAATAAAGATCTAGTTTCAAGGGGTAGCAGGAGGAAGTAGGGGAAGGAATACACACACCAGATATCAGGTACAGGACTTTATAATTCATTAAATGTAGGAGAAGGACTCGAAAATGGCTTATTATTACAGAATAAGTAGAATTATATCATTATCCAGTAATATGAATTGGAAAATTAGGATTAGGAAATTGGTCTGGGAGAAATGAAGAGACTGATTTTTATGGTAACTTTAGTTAAAGAATACAAAACTTTCCTACATAGTTTATAGGGTAAGAGTTTAAGCTCTGAAGGTTGACTGTTCTCCTTCAAATCTGGGCTCCATGATTTACCATTAATTAATCCTGGACAAATGATTTACCTTGTCCATGACTCACCTGTCTCAACCTTAAGATGTGAGCAAACAATGGTAACTGCTTCATGTTTGTTCTGTTGTGCTTTTTGAGTTTTAAGTGGGTTAATGCATGCTAAGTGGTTTGAATAATACCTGACTCATAATAAACTCTCAATAAATGCAGGCTGTTATTATTGTAATTATTTATTAGCTAGCAAGTAATCATCATTTCCTTTAACATATTCTACCTTAGATCTAACTATCTTTTCCTTTACCAAACCTACACTATATACTCTCAATTAAAAAAGAAAATCTTCATTCCTATTGCTCTCTAGTACAGCCCTGAATATAAATTAATTTATGCTCCATGCCTTGTAAATGTCATATTTCTACTCTTTATTTTTCTAGAGATTTTATTTATTTATTTTTAGAGAGAGGGGAAGGGAGGGGGAAGGAGAGTGAGAGAAACATCCATGTGTGCTTGCTCTCACGCACCCCCTACTGGGGATCTGACCCACACCCCAGGCATGCGCCCTAACTGGGAATTGAACTGGCAACCCTTTGGTTTGCAGGCTGGCACTCAAACCCACTGAGCTGCACCAGCAAGGGTTATATTTCTACTCTTTAATAATCTCCGTGACTTTCTTCCTCAACTTAAAACTAATCTAACAGAATACATTTCCCTAAAACTATCCATATAACTGCTTATGCTTATTGCTCAAAAATATTGTCTCAATGCTTTATAATATACTGCATTATTTTACCTGAATAATTAATGCCTTTATGCAAAAATAATTCCTGTAAAAATCATGCTTAGTAAAAAACCTATTAAAATAGTTATTTTTCTAGAAAATGAGAATTAAAAGCAATATTTATCATTTACATAAACATAGTGGTTGCATTAGAGAGCAAGAAAATGTTTTCTGTTCTATACTCTTATAAAACTGTGGGTTTTATCATGGGTTATGATACAAGTGTTATATATCAGGTGCTATGGCCATGTTGGTTTTTATATATTTACAGATGCCTTTTCATAATCAATGAGATGTCTCAGAATCAAAAACCTAATCCAGTTTTGCTATTGTGTTTCTGCAATACAATCTGGACCCTTTGTCACTCTTGATCTCCATGCAGAATTTTATTCATGTTGCTAAGAGATATGGACATGAATCAAGCCTACTAAATGACAAATAATAACTAGGAGACTGAATTGCTCCAGGGATTAGTAATGATCCCCTGACCTACAGATCAACAATTTAAACCCATACTCAGTTAATAGTAGCTAAAAACTGCTACTATCTGATGTTCAATTAATAGCCAATGAAAGAAGACCTACAAACTTGGTAGAATTCCAAGTTAACAGGTGTCAGAACACAGAATCCCTCACACAATGCGAGCCAGTTAAAAGGTCAAAGATGAAATCAGTGTGAAACCTTACTATTTCTGATCAGCAGAAGAAACTGGTTCAGTACTTACTAGTGTGCTGATCGCAAAATATATCCTTCATATTTCACACATACAGAAGATCTCTTCCTTCTGTGACAATATCAGCAGAATAGCATACATGGCAACTCCTATAATGGAGATAATAGAGTATTGTCACAAAATTTACACTGATGTACAAAAATGAAAGTGTTTTTTTAAACACCCCCCCCCCCCACACACACACTGAAATGATGGAAAGATACCTTCCAGCTTAAAGTTAAATCACTGTTCATACATTTTCCTTTTGTGGCTCATAAAGGTTTCCTTCACAGGTGAGAGTCTCATTTTGTATCTCCCTCTTTTTTTTGTTTTTTTTTTAAAGATTTTACTTATTTTTTTAGAGGGGAGAAGGTTGGGGAAGGGGTAGAGGAACATCAATGTGTGAGAGAAACAATGATTGGTTGTCTCTCGCTCATCCCGAGGTGGGGACCTGGCACACAACCAGGCACATGCCCTGACTGGGAATTGAACGAGCAACCTTTTGGTTCCAGTGCTCAACCCACTGAGCCACATCAGCCAGAGCTCATTTTATATCTCTTAAAAACTATCTCAGCAGAGTTACTTTTATAGTGTTATATTCATAAGTAATAACAATTATTGAATATTTGTTGTATAAAGAATGAATACTTTTAAACATGCATTGAAAGTATGTATATACATGCATTGATAGGATATCATTAGATCAAATTTCCAATAATAACAAAAAAGATAAGCCTATATTATTCGTCTTTGAAAGTAAGAACATTTATAGGATGTTAATAAATGCCCAGTGCAACCTTACTTTAATAAATGTGGATGTATTTACATTAAGAGGAAAACTACAAAAATATGTTATTATTCTTCAAGACAACATGATAAGGAGGACATTCAAGCCAAGATTACAATGTAAATCAGGAAATTACTTATTTACAACTGGAGGACATTTTCAAACTGTTAGAATTTGAAATAACATTATGTATCACAAAAAATCTAGAAACTTACCTTTTAACTTTTGGCATAAGTATACCTAAAATTATTTCACAATAAAGATTTTTGAACAACTTTACACCATTTTCTTATCATGCTTGGGACCCTAAGTTTATAAACCAGCTATTTTTACATGAATTCCACCCTCTTCAAATAGTACATATTTTTTAAAAAGAAAAAACATCCAAAATTATAAATTTTCTATTTTTAAATCAATATTTATATCTGCTATCCAAATAAAGATGTATCTTCTCTCTGAAATTAAAACAGTTTCTGTATCGTAGTGGTGAAATAAATAAAAATTTTTTAAATTACATATTTGAAAACTCAAGTTCAGTAATATATCTGAATCTACCCCATTTTAATTAGTCCTTAAATAAAAAATGACTCACTTTACTTTTTTATAATGGTCTAAATCATCTTTGTTTTACTGACATAAAAATTCATTGCTTTCCATGTCTTTTAATAAGATGATTTATTTATAGGAAGACCAAGGAAGATAAGTCCTCAGATGTTCTGCCCTGCATGCTTCATAAGGGGTGTGCAAAAGTGTAGGTGGCGTGAACCTTTTAGATGACCAGAGTAGTTGATCTCACAAAGAGGCCACTTTTTTTTATCCCTGATTGAATTTGAGATTGCCTTTTTTGATTAAAACAACATGAACAAATGTCTGGTGATATGTTTAATAACCTGACTTTAACATCTAGAAATTTTTAAAATCTTTAGCCTTGATATTAACATTTCTCCTCCTGGTGCTAGATAATATTTTCCACTAGAGATGAGTTACTTGTAAATGTAGATAAATTCTTGATTTCTATTAAACACAACACACAGGCACACACAAAAGTTTAATAGTACCACCCAATGCTTAAGTACTTTCAAATTTTATTTATTCTCTTACATTTGTTTGTTCATACTATGCCTCATTTCAAAAAGGCTTCACAGTGAATTACAGATACATAGTAAAACAAAAAGCACAAATCCAAAACAGGGACAAGAAGTAACCATTAAATCATAAAATTAAACAAGTAGATATTGAAAACTTACATGTACTCCAATCACAAAAGGCTTAGTGTGTATGTAATGGCACACGGATGCATATATGAATGCACACACACACACTATCAACACAAAGGCATCAAGGCTTCCCAGCTCTTACCTTTGGGACACACTAACCCTAGGGTCCCATTTTAATGGGATATTAAGTGATGAAATTGGCAACATTCTCAACAGTAACACAATGCTAAAGTCAATAACAACATCAGAAGGTGGTTCTTTACTACACTCTTCAAAGCAAATACTGTATACTTAGCTATAAGTATATAAGTCCCAATATACATTTTATCGATGATCATCTAGATGAAAGTTTCAAATCTAGATGAATGATTCTTAAACTGTAGAGTATTTAAGAATGAGCTAAGTTGGTGATTAAAATACCAAGGGGGCACCCCGAAAATGGAATTTATCTACAAAAAAATGTGTATTTATTATTACATGTTTAATACTCTCCATTTGATGCAATACACTGATTGAGACATTTACTCCACTGCTTAAAACAATTTTTGAACCCATACATTTTGATGCCATTTAGTGTTTCTGTCATTTTTTGTTTCATGTCTTCCACATTGGCAAAATGTTTCCCTTTGAGGATGTTCTCTTCATCCAGGGAAACAAAAAACAAAGTTACTCAAGAGTGAGATCAAGTGAATAAGGCAGGTGGGGCATGGGGGTCATGCGATTTTTGGTCAAAAACTGTTGAACACACAGGACCATGTGGGCAGGTGCACTCATAAATCACCCATCATAAAATAGGCACACATGTTGAAAGAGTCTTCAAAAAAATTACTGAAGCTGAATGCAGTCTCTCACAAAAGCACCAGCTGGTACAATGATACAGATGGGTTCATAAAACACTCACATAGAGGGGGAAGCCCGTATTAAAAGAGGTCTGCCTTCCAGAAGATAATTCCATTTTTTCTGGGCCCCCCCTTATACATATTCTAGGTACTACTTGCAGAAGTTCTGACTACATAGGTGACAAAGAGGGATGGAATCCTCATGTTTAGCAAGTACAACTCAAGATTCTGGTGCAGGTCTTCTGAGAACCAACTTTGAGGAAAAACTGGGTACCCTAATGGAAGGGACATTTACAAAATTGCCACTCAGTCTTCTGGAATATTATTTCTAACTCATATTTTGGAAAAAAAAACATAGAAAAGTGTTTTCAAGCTACAGTCTGGGAAATAGACTTTATAAATTAATGAAAGGTAGTTCCATTATAGTCTTTGTTAATTTTCTTTAATAACAATCCAAATGTTATAAATATATTTTTCTCTATCAAGTATTTTAGTGGCCCTGAAAAAATAAATTTTGCTTTTTTAAATACAAGTATGGAAGAATTTCTATGGTGTAAAAATGTAATGGCAGCAATATATCAAAAGTCAAGTTTTAGCAAAAAAGGAAGATAAATAGATGTTTCTACAACAAACATCAGAAGGTTGACATGACCTCCACAGCATAAGTTGATAACATCTCCCTTATGATCTCCAAAACTTCCCCATGTGTCCCAAATAGCTATTAACAGAATTTTATTTTTTTAAAAAATTAAAAAATTTAAAAGTCAATAATAGTCAGTGATATTGTGATTTATGATACAAAATATATATTTGGTCCTGGTCCCAGTTTCTAGCTCAGCAAGCTAAGGGCTCCTAAAACCCTTGGAATTTCATACATGATAAGAGCAATCTAGGTGTGTTGATATTCATAACAAACACTTTTCAATCACACTTGAGTTTATTTAAAATAATGTGGTGGCTTTTGGAAAGTTCCTAAGGATGTACTAGTTGCCTGGAGAACCAGCCTGATTATTTCAGTCCCACCTCCCTGACCTCCGGGGAAGGGAGAAGGCTGAAGGTTGAATCCATCACCAATGGTCAATTAGTTAATTGATCATGCCTAGGTAATTAAGTCTCTATAATAAAATAAAAAAGTGGGGTTTAGTGAGCTTCCAGGTTGGGAAACCAGAATGCTTCTGTGTGTCACCTTCAGGGTCCCTGGATTTCATACAGACAGAAGCTCCTTTGTTGAGACCCTTGCCCTCTGTATCACTTCATGTGACTGTTGATTCCAATCCTTCGATTTCCTTTGTAACAAACTGGTAATCTAGTGACTAGAGGGTTTCCTGAATTCTGAGAGCCAATCTATCTAATTAATCAAACGAACCCAAGAAAGGATCATGTGTATCTACAACCATAAGTATCATTAGTTTCTAACCAACGAACCTATAGCTGCTTGGTTAGAAACACAGGTAACAACTTGGATTTTTGACTGGAGTCTAAAGTACTGGGTAGTTTTATGGGGTTGAGCCCTGAATCTGTGGAACGTGTTGTTATCTCTGAGGAGACAGTGACAAAATTGAGTTGAAAGACAACGAGCTGGTGTCCAAGAACATTTTGGTCATATATGGGGGAAGGGAAAAGGGAAAACACACACTGGAATTTGGTGTCAGAAATGTAGTCAATATTATTCTCTATTTTCAATATAAAGGATATATATGGCTCTTGCTTAGAATCTGAAAGTTCACAGGAGCTCGATTTTAAAGTTTAATAATATATTACTAAGTTATATCATTGGTTGAGTCTGTGAAAATAATGTCAGCCTCTACTTTTAAAAATAAATATTTGATTTTGTTTTTAACATCATCTACTTGCTGTAAGAAGAAAATATCGGAACCAATATCTGTTATAGTCCTGTAGTCTTAAAAAATTCCTAAAGCAAATATTTAAAAATGATTATTGGGGGAAATTCAAAACAAATATAATATTCTAGATTTTGAAAAAAATGTTGCTACTTAGTAACAGACTTTACATGAAACTAGATACGGTATGTGTAAATACATTTTTTTCATTATAATTTAGCATAATATGGCATGATAACAACACAAAGTCTTCTGAAATCTTTAAAAATGTTTTACAGCATGGCTTCTGTGTAACCTATGAAGATCATATATAAGATATGTGATAAAGCCCTAATATTTGATGCATTATTTTTCTAATTACCTAGTATAAGCTTCTCCCATCATTAGCTGGTTTTTACAATGTGAATTTTATTTTCAAAAGTATAAAATTTTAATTTTTTATTTACTTCATCTAACATTGCACCAAAAGAGTAATTTATAAAATAAGAGTTGACTATCAAATAAGAGTATTGACAGGTAATATTATGCATATTTTAAATAGTAATTTGCTCTCTGACAAATAAAAGTAGATACAAATTTTAAAAAGTAAGGTTATAATTTCTCCTCAATAAAAAAAATTTAAAAATGTCTTGGGAAATTAAACTTTAACCTAAATCAAGAACCTGAATTAAACATAAGCCTTACAACTCTGTCTGATCAATCACATTCATTTCAGCTCATGGAAAATTAATCAAGGAAGTGATAGGTAATGCAGAAATATTCTTTTTTACTTGTAATTGTTTGTGATTTTATGTAAGAAAACAATTAAGAGACACCTGCCCCAGTATTATAGATTCTTAAGTTCAGGCACTACCTTAGAAAACAAAGTCCAAATGCTTTCTGACTGGCTTCCTGTGCATCAGTTTACTCCCTGCCATACCAACAAGCAAATTTTATGCTTAACTTTCAGTGATTAGAAAAGAAAATAAAAAACTTTTAATTTTAGAAATTTCTCCTTATAGATACCTATTAAAAAAATTGGCATAATGCATTTGAGATTTCTAGATTCTATTGTACACACACATAACTGCCATTATTCTAAAGGTCTTGAGATGTGAATAGATAGCAAACAATCTGCTTAAATTCATGATTTATTTTTTAATTTATTTAAGCAATATGGTTTTAAAATATACTAATTATTTACTTTAAATTTACTTTAATTATTTACTTTAAAGAATATTTGCACAGGTCTTCCTATATGTTCTCCCTATAGTTTACATGATCGGGATACTAAAAATATATAATGAAACATATCCTGCTTTATCATAAGCTTAAGGGGAAAATAAATAGGACAAGTACATAGGGTAATATAAACATCAAAATGTAACCAAACAACCAGGGGGGGTACCACTGTTAGCCACCCATAGGCTATAATCTAAAGACAGAGACTGGTGGAAAGGAAATTGAAATTTTTATTTACATATATATAAATATACAATACATTACTTGATGCTCACTGCTGTCCCCACTACTGGAGGAGTGAGCAGGTTGCTGGCAGATGGCTGCGTGTGGGGGAGGAGTGTGAGGCTTGTCAACTGACCACCTCCCAGGACCTGTTAGCCCTAAACTCTTATCCCCACCATGCCGCCCACTTTGTACCAGCCTTGCATGTACTACCAGCAGTGTTCCAGGTCAGACCCAAAGCACTCAAAGACAGGTGTAAGGCCTGACTCTTCCAGGCTGCACTGGGGTCAGAGCTGAATGGCCCCCACTGTCATGGGCCACAGAAAGGCAGCGACCATCATGGTGTACTGCCTGGGACAGGAGCTTGGGACTTGTCAGTCCATACCAGAGGAGTGGTCCATGCGGGGGGGGGGGGGGGCAGCTGACACAGCTTCTCACCTAGGGGAAGGAGTGAGAGGCTTGAAGGCCTGTGCCTCCCTGAACCCAGTGCTCAAGCCTCCCCTCTTACCAGAGTTCACTGCACTCCAGGTCTGCCTTGAAGCACTCAGGGAGGGGCACCAGGAAGCACTCCCAGGCCACTCAGTCCCCAAGGTCTGGGGCCCAGTAATTCCAGCCCCCATCATTTAGAAGAATGGAAGAATCCAAGAGGATGGCATTCCTGAATGCCCTCTTTTTAAAGGCTCTCTCTGGAATCCCATGGATGGTGGAAGCAGATAGGAGAGTATATCCCACCCATCCAATCATCTTCTTGGTTCCTGGTGCCAGCATTGTGTGCTTTTTTAGTGTGTTATGTGCATGTCACCTTGGTTGCTGGGTGATGAATGCATACGCCATCTTTGGCACTTTTCCACCCCTCTCCGTTTCCTGGGGGAAGTTACCCCATTACAATCCCTCCACCCCTTTAACACTCTGGACACTTGTAATCTTACAACGGCATATGGATGATGGTCTTGTTCTTTTGTACTACTTCCTGCTGTCCAAGGGTTGTGGTACTACCTATCCCCTGTTCCAGAGGTCCCTAACAAAGGGAGTCTGGAGTGAAGGGAAGCCTTCATATGAGGGAGAAGGACCTTGCAAAGTCCAGGTCAGTTGGCTGTCCCTGGAAAGTGGCATGTGCAATGTCCAAAGGATGGCGTTACTGGACGAGTTTACATCCTCATTGTGTTCTGGAGGTAATAAATTTGACAAGAGTGTTGGCACAATCAAATCAATAACAACTAAATAACAAAGGTAGAGACTAACGCTACAGTGTCCCTGATTAAGAAAAAATGGCTTCCTTGGAGGAAGGTGTGCAAGATATGTCACATCTGTCTGAAGCCTTACTGCCTACCATACTCACATTAGGCTTAGGGGAATATAGTGAAATTCTCCCCTTTAACACTTCTGGACCCCTTCTGTCCAAACTATTAAGGCAGAAAAGAAGGCAATTTTAAAATGAAGCCAATAAGTTGTCCCATATTTCACCAACTCCACTATTTATTCCAGATAAACTATTGAGTCCCAGGAAGCAACAATGCAGGTGGGCTTCTCAAGTGAGGCCTACACCTTTTTCTGAATCAACACGACTGTCCTTTGAGAAGATGTTCAGCTGCAAGACCTTTGCTGGATTGACACTAAGAAGTGATCATTTGAATCTCATCAGGTTGAACCAGTTCAACTCTCAAATGAAACAAACTTTGAAGACAGCTAGCTGCACTAGAATCCGAAGATCATGACTGGGTACTGTGATTTTCCTTAAAAGTTTATTCCTTTCCATAATATCACCCTCATTGATCTCAAAAAGTCTACCGTTTTCAATTTTTCCTCATCATTTGAATAAAAACAAGAGCAGCACTGAATACATAGGCTTTTTAAAATCTACTTTGCTGAAACTTCCACAAGGAACCTTCGGATTGACTCTTAGCTCTTCAGGGCATAGAAGCCAAGCCCCACAACTTCCATGTGGCCTCACTTGCAGTACATGTATTTCTCAAGTCCTTGAGGTTCTCATTGTTTCTCAGGCTTTGTCCTTACCATCTTTCAAGAAAGCAACCTTTGTTCCTTCCCTGGAAAGACTGCCATGAACCATAATGCAAAACAATGTACCAGACCACCTCTTCAGTGGACATTCGTTAGCTTCCAAAGTCAATCTTAGTTCCTCAAGGCTTTCTGGTATTAGCTAGAGTCCAGTCATGCCTCCTTCAAGCATGACATTTCAGTAAAAATCTTGGTCATTAAAACCATAATTTGAAACTGGTCTTGTTGGTTTCATGCCAAGCAAATTGTATATCCTTACTCATTAAGAATGCCAAATTTTAAAGAGATCATATAGGAAGAAAAATATAAACCAAAAAGAAAAATCCTTGTCCTTCCAATATTCACCAAAACTGTATTTCCATGCCTTATTAAAAAGTATTTCATTACTTTTCCACTTGGTGTGGCTTTAACTGTCCACTTAGTGTGAAGTTTTAACTTTCCTTGGGAAACCTCAATTTCTTTTCAAAACAGAATTCCAAAACTGAAATAAATTAAAAAATAATAGGGGACTAAAACTAGCCTTAGAATCTTGTCTCCCACCAACCAGTATCACCACTCAGTCACACAGGTGACCCTTCTCAGGTCCCATATAGCACAAAGCCCCAATGGTTGAGAAATTCTTTCACCCCAGCCAGCTCTAATTGGCACCAGATGAAGTTTCCTAGGTCCCATATGGCACAAAGCCCCACACAGCAGAGCTATGTTCTCACCCAAGCCAGATTCCACCTGGCACCAATGGTATGAAGTCCCAATAGTGGAGACATTCTCTCAACTACCAATATGTCCACTGGTCTCCTGTCAGAGACATGACCTCTCACTATCCAATCTCATCAAAGAGACATGATCTCTTGCTCCAGCCAGCTCTATTGGATACCATATGACCTTTCTTAGGTCCAAATGGCACAAAGCCCGAAATGGCAGAGAAAGAGGATTCCCAGTATAAACAAAACAGTTAAGTTCACCAAGTCTCCAACAGATCAGAAAGCAAGAAACAAATGAAAATTTAAAGCAAAGAATAACTCCATCCAAGCATTGAGGTTTCTTTGCTTTCAAAAAAAAAATTTTACACCCTCCTATGGCCTCTACAACCTTCACAAACCTTTTTTTTTTTTTAAGCTTTCTATATGCCTTAAAACTTCCTACACACATTCTGCAACCTTCTTAGACCTTCTTACTCACTCAGGAATAACCATAACTCACTTTCGATCCTTGTCCTCTTTAATGATGGAATGTACCACTCTCAAATTCAGTACTTGGCAGCTAAAAATCCCTGTCTGGGAACATATAAATAAAGTAAAGGAACATTGTCACTTTGCAATGGGACCTGTTCTCTTCTTCTGAAACAGAAATTTCAAATCTCCTTCCAAGTGCAGGTGCAACTTTCCTTTTCAGCATCAACCACAGCAGCAGTGTTTGAATTTTCCTTAGGTGATGTCCATTTTATTCATGTGTGGTGAATACAATGTTTAATTCCCACAAGCTTCAGAGAAGAATATTTTGTCAGTAGAGCATCATAGGAACCAATACATTGCTCAACTAACTGCTGTTCAGGTCCTTGAGTCTTCCAAGTCCTTACTGTAATTTCATCCCATAGTTGGAACTGGGGTAAAAGTTTCTCAGATGGGTAGGTGGACCTACAATGAACAAACTTGTACAGAATGTGTAGTGATTGCCTAAACTATTATATATATTGCTTAATTTTCCACTCATTCTTCAAATTTTGGGGAGGTGGTGTTCCCAGAACTGAGATTTGGAAGGGTCTCCCATAAACTATTTCAAAAGGCCTTAACTTAAGTCCACTTCTGGTTGCTACTCTAATCTGGAGCAAAGTAGTGGGAAGAGCCTGGTCCCATTTCAAATGTATTTCCTGGAATGTGTTTGCTAGGGTCTTCTTTATTTCATGATTCGTTTTCTCAGTCTTTCCCATAGATTGAGGTCTCCAAGATGCATGTAGTTTCCATGTTATTTGCAGTGCCTGTCCAACCTCCTGGGAGATCTCCAAAGTGAACGATGGGCTATTGTCACTCTGAATACTGTGAGCAAGTCCAAATTTATAAATTATTTCTTTAAGTAGAAGTTTCACTATCTCAGTTGCCTTCTCAGTCCTAGTGGCATATACCTCTATTCATATGGAAAAAAATGTCCACAAAAACCAATAAAAATTTGAAATTCCCTCTGGCCTTAGACATTTGTATAAAGTCCACTTTCCATTCCTCAAATGGACATAACCCTTTATATTGTACTTCCTTTTCTGTTGGGGTGCATTCTGTCTTAGGATGGTTTTTGGCACATATCTGATAAACTTGGGTAATCCTCTGAACAGTCCTTTCCAAATGGGGGCCCTTCAAATGTGGTCTAATGAGGTTCACCAAAGCATCCCTTCTATAATGGGTCACTTCATGTAGGTATTTGAGGATGGGATACACTAGAGCCTTGGGAATTAGAATCAAATCACGGGCGTTGATCTTCCACATAGAGTTGGGATCAGTGTTAGTGAATCCTCATTTATGGGCTCATTCCTCATCTCATTATGTGTAATAAGTTTCAAATGTTGACAAGTCTGAGCAAGGTATCAAAACCTTTACACATGGCTGTCCTCTGGTTGCTTGTCTTGCTGTTTTATCAGCAGCTTGCTTTCCCTGGTTCCTTTGGAAACTGTCCCTTTGGTATCCTGAGTAGTGAATTATGGTAACTTGGTCTGGTAGATTCACTGCCTCTAGTAATTGCAAAATCTCCTCTGAGTATTTAACGTCCTTGTTACCTGAGGTTAAGAGTCCTCTCTCCTCCCACATTGCTCCATGGACATGGACTGCCATCAAGGCATATTTGGAGTCCCTGTAGATGTTAACTCTCTTTCCCTGGGATAGTATTAAGGCTCTCCTGAGGGCTATCACTTCTGCCTTTTGTGCTGAGGTTCCCAGTGGAAGTTTTTGGGTTTCTATCACCTTGTTTATAGAGACTACTGCTTACCCTGCTCATCACTGACCATTATCCATGAAACTGCTCCTATCTATGTACAGCTCCCAGTCTGGTACCACCAATGGTTGGTCCAGTAGATTCAGCCTGCTAGAATAAACTCGGTCAATAATTTCCAAGCAATCATGCTGAAGGGCTGAGTTTTCCTCCATGTCTGGGAGCATAGTGTCTGGATTCAAAGTTCTGGTAGTCTGCAAGGTAAAATTTGGGTTGTCCAAAAGAATGGTTTGGAATATCTCCATGGGCCCTGTCATCAGCCAATACCCTCCTTTCTGTTCCAACAGAGTTAGGACCTGCTGTGGTACCAATGACTTAGTAGGTTCTCTGAAAGCTAGCTTCTCAGCTTTCTGTAGGATGTCACAGGTAGCTACTCCTGCTTGAAGACATGGTGGCCATACCTTTGTCCTGTGATCCAACTTCTTTGAGAGATAAGCAATGGGTCTGGGGATGTTTCCCTGAGCCTGGGTTAGTAACCTTAGTCCAATCTCCTGCCTTCCATGAACGTACAATTTCAAAGGCTTCTATAAAGTGGGAAATCCTAGTGTGTGAGCCAAAACCAGCTTTTTCTTCAAGGTATTGAAAACTACCTGGCAATCCCTTATTCATTCTAAATGTTCAAAATCCAGTACTTTTAAGGAATTGTACAGTAGTTTTGCCATAAGTCCAAAGTTTGGAACCCAAAATCAGCCAAACCCTATAATCCCTAAGAACACAGAAAGCTCACTTCAGTTCTCTGGGATTTTTAATGTAGCAATGGCTTGCTTCTATTTGCCATTAAGCTTCTGGTACCCAGTTTCAGTAGAAATCCCGAGTATGCCACTTCTTGTTTGCAAACTTGGGCCTTATGGGTTAATACCTTATATTTCCTTTTTGCCAATGATTTAGGACTGTGATGGTGTTGAGCAAACAGTGCTCATAGGTGCTACTAGTTATCAACATACCATCTACGTATTGCAGAAGAACTTCTAATTTCAAATGAATATCCTTTACATCCTTAGCTGCAACAACAAGTTTGAAAAATTAGTGAAGAATGAATTTTATAGTTTCTTTCCAAATCAAATGCAGGAAATCAATCATTTGAAAATCATATTCCTCTCTTATCTTCTGAATGTAGATTAAGAAATGTTTATAGAAATAATTATGTAGAGAATGAACAGAGTTGTAAATTAATTTAATATAATCAGGTAAGCTCTCAGCTACTGTAGGTAGACAGGAAAGTGATAATTTGAGTAGATTAATGCATGATATTTGGGAAACTCTAAAGAGGATCTTTTCAGGATTGATTAACACTTGCCTTTAACATAGACAACTATATTCAAATTTGAATTGTAAATTTCATTCATTTTTTATAGAGATACATAAGAAAAGTATTTATTCTGAGAAATAATGAAATCACTAGGCATCAATTTAATAAAGATAAGAGCTGAAGAACTATGGACTTTAAAATGTTAGTTTATTGGGTAGTTGAGATTATTTCATGTGTAAAATCCAATCTGAATCTAATGTATCAAACTTTGAGAAGGAAACTGTTTTATAAATTATGTAATATGTAAAAATATAAACTTTTTCACAAATATAAATATAAAAAGCTGTGGTTTAATATATAATCAGAGGCAAGTTATCATTTAAATAGCTTTCATCAACACTTCATTAAATTTTCAGATGAATTGTTTAATTTAGCAAATCTATCTTTGTGCATACAAAATTGATATGTGAACATTTTTGACAGAAAAGCATTTTTATTTAAAATAGAAGAAATACTTTGAACACTTAGTCCATAAAGGAGAATCATCCATTTCTCACAGTTTTAACAATGTCATTTTTTTTTAAAGAAAAGCAGGTCAAATTACCCTTCTGTTCACTTTGTTGTCTAATAAAGCAGAAACCAGAGAGTTTCTTGAAGCATATTCACCAATTAAGGATAATGAATGGTTTTTGTAGCATCCTAAAGTGTAGAACAGATTTGTGAAAACTGTGATACCAGCCCTAAGGGGAAATCACACTATGAAAATTTTGAGAATGAATTGTTCAAAGCATGATGTATTATGCAAATAAATAACAATCACATTTGACATCAATAATCTAATAGAAAAATGTTTTTGAGATATTATAAATGTCCAAAGTTTTCAAAAGACTTCATTTTAGACATATATTAGAGAATGAAAATTACAAATAATCTAGGGAAACTTGTCATTGATAATTTAAGCAAATTTGGAAAAAAATACATGGAAGAAAAATGTTTAAATCACTGCTAAAGTAGATAACCTTACTCTATTAATTAAAAACATATTAAGGCACTAAAAAGGAAAGGATAAATTGCTTATAAAGAATTCATAACATTTCTCTCAGTTAATGGCCTCAAGAAAAAATGTAATCTAAATTACAAAACTCAGAGCAAATCATTCAATAAAACTAGAAAAACCAATCATAGTTTTTACAGGAAGAGAAAATAAATAATAAATTTTTAAGTACAAGTTTATATTTCAAAATACACCTATACCTCAAACCATTTGCACAACGGCCCATTTTTCTATGAAGGAAGGAGTCTGAGGATCACACCTGGAACTTTAAATTGTGTGAGTGAAACTTTGTTCTTTTTTTTCCCCATTATCCCCAGAGGACATGGATTGTGTATATACCAAGTGGTTTCACAGGCATTACTTCATTTTATTCTAAGAGCAATACTAGGAGGGGTATATCATTGTGGTCACTAAACAGACAAGAAAACTGGCTCTACAGAATTCTACTGCTTTGTTTAAAATCATGTATTTGGAAAGTAAGGAATACAGGATAGGACCAATGATTATCTCATTCTAAAGACAATGTTTTTTTCAATGTTCAACTCTGTCTTCCAGTAATAGTGTAGAAAAACAAAGTATCTTCCCATGTTTTAGAGTTCAAGAAATGAGATAAAACAGAAGACAGGCATATCGCATTGAACAGTATCCTATTTAACCTAAGAGTAGCTAGCAAATCTATTATACAACACAGATGTATGCCAGCTCATATGGCCAAGTAGCTCACTGAAACTATCTGCATAGAAAGTGTTCTATTCATGTATTAGTGCGAATGCCATTAAGATTTTCTTCTCTTTTCTGCTCCAACCAAAGTAAAATCTGGAGTGCTCTATTTTATTTTACTGTCTCTCACCTGCATGTGATTGTGTGGAATAGAGTACTAGTTATTAGTAATTGATACATAGAATACTAGTTATAAACATTTCCAGGATTCCTGATGAAGAAATAGCCACTGGGTAGAAACCTCTTACATGGCATTGAACTGGCCTCCTGGGACTGTGGTGGTATTAAATTCCAATCAAAAACTTCAAGTCAACTAGTCCTTTGAATCCTAATGGTTCTGTCACTTATTTGATATTTTCTTGTTACATGCAGTTAAATTTAATCCTGATAATGCCCATTTTACAAGACTGCTAAAGTGATCCAATTCCATGCTTTGCTTTCTCTCTTATCTGATGCTTCCCACAACTCAGTCAATGGTGAGGTAACTACACTTTCATACCCACCCTCCCGAGACACTATTGTTGTTCTCAATCCCTTCCTTTGTCTTTTTTCCAGCTAAATTTCCATTTATCTTCAGTAGCTACTGTTTGTTACTAAAAGCTTTTATCTATATAGATGAACTTCCTCCTTCAAAGAGATTATCTCACTTCCTCCTATAGAGAGAGTTAAAAAACTGATACATAAACTGTCTCCACTTCCCACCATCACCCATCAGAAACAAGCATTTCTTCCCTTTTTCTTCATTTTCAGATAATGAGGTAACTGTCATTCCAGTCAATATAAATCCTTCTTTGTCTACATTTATTCCTCTTCTGGGAATTAGCTTTTTTACTTCCTATTTTTAAAAAATATATTTAATGGATTATGCTATTACAGTTGTCCTAAGTTTTCCCCCTTTCCACCCTCCATCCAGCACCCACATTCCTTCCGGCAATCCCCCTACTTAGTTCATGTCCATTCCTTTTCTTACCGATTCTTTCACATTAGTTTATCTGTCTTTCCCATGATAGAAGGAAATAAAGAAAAAAATACAAGACCCTTGATTGCTTCTCATCATAGATCCCAGTTTTTCTTTGTTGTCATTCTCAGCAATGATTCTCCACAGAATGGACTATACTCACTGGAAGAATTTTCCCAATTCTGAGCCACCGTCCACACCTTCGTCTCATAATTCTCACTCATACCAAGCCATTGAAATCATCATAAGCAAAATCATCCATGTCTTCAGTATCTATAAATTTTTATTTTACCAAATTGTTTGATTTTTTTTTACTATTCTTTGCACAGCTAAAGACTCAAAACCTTTGATTTTTATTACATTCTTGTTTTCTAAAATTTTCTACCTAACTGGTTTTCTTTATTCTCCTCACAATGAATGTTGGAATTATTTGGTTGTATTTTATTTTCCCTCTTTTTTTCCTTATCCATACATATTTTGATTTTGGCAATTATATTTATTCCCTTTTTTAAATCACATTATAATTTCCATCCATGACTTTTGTGCTATGTCTATGAAGATTAACGTGCAGCCGATAAATTGGCTCACCAAACATTTTCACTGGATATCTAGTAGACAACTGAAACTTTTTATGTCAAAAACAATTCATCATGTTTCCTTCAGAATATGAATTCACCATTATTACTCCTTCTCTACACTATTACCAAATTCATTTATGGTCTGTTGACCAATTAGAAAACTCAGTTATCCTATAATGAACAACATTCATTCAAATCCAGTTAATTGTTAGTTTCCACAGTTTTACCTGTTTATTCTCAAAACTTCTCCATACTCATGTTATTACTACCACTGCTTAAGTGGTAGTACCATTACTTACCACTACCTTACCTTAAGGTAGGGCTTTATCATTCCTGACTTACACAATTGCTATAGACTTCCCATTGGCTTCCTCAGCTTCAAGTATTCTCTAATGTTGGGGTTCCTTCACTAATACATAAGCAGACTTTTGATCCTCATCTCTTTAAAAGTCCATGGTCACTTTCACCATCTGTAACATAGAACTCAGGTAACCTGAAAATGTTTTTGTTATCTTTTTTAGCCTCATTTCAGGCCACTACACACAAATAATTTATGCTCAAGGAATGACAGTCTGCATATTTTCCTTATATACTCAGAGCTGTTTCATAACTTGGTGTCTTTATCCACACTATCCCCATAGCTTGAAAAGCACTTCTCCCTGCATTGTTACTTCTGTATTTCCCAGAACCTATATTGCTTGCAAAACTGACCACTTCCTATCTACCCCGCTGGGGTTTAATGGTTTTCCCAACCCTGTAATTTCACCATGCTCATCATACTAGATGTAAATGCTATTTTTTGTTAGATCCTTGGAGGTAGATATTTTCCTTAGTTTTTCTTTTCTTTTTTTTTTTGTATCCTCAATGTTAAATACTTAAAAAATATCTTTAATATATGTTTATTGAACTTAGAACTTTCTTACATAAACATCTTTAGCACAGACCCCATTTAACACTCATTTGATTTGGAATTTCATGTTCAATAGAGCAACTTTCCATGAACTTAGTGTCTTAAAGCAGTGCAAATGCATTCTTTTCACAGTTCTGGAGGTTAGAAATCTAAAATGGGTCCACTACATTGTGTTCTTTCTGGAGATTCTGGTAAATAATCTGCTTCCATGCTTTTCCAGCTTTTGGAGGCCACCTATGCTCCTTGGCTCATGGTCCATTCCTACATTGTAAAATCATCAGCATGGCATCTTCTCTCCTCTCTGCATTATTCTCTCAGCCTCAAATTTTCTATCTATAATTCTGACCTTCCCACATCCCTCTTAGAAGGATCTCTGAGACTGCATTGAACCCACTCAAATAATCCAAGAAAATCTCCTCATTTCAAATACTCATTTATCACAACTGCTAAGTCCCTTTCCAATGAAAAGTATTAAATTCACAACTTTCAGAGCTTATATATGACTTGGTCATCTATTACAGAGGGGTCATTGCATAGGCTATCATGGTATTTTAACTTTAAAAAATTTACATTAAGCTTACTGCAATTATATTTTATTTATTTTGATATATCCTTATTAAATATTTATTATAAAATTTAACTAAAAATCTCTTGTATTTCTATCACTTGCTAATTTAAAATTATGTATGAGTTCCTATTTATCATTATCTGTTACAGAAAAATGAAACGACCAGACACTGAGGGGTTAGGAGCACGATCTTTATTTACGTGCACAGGCCCAGAGGAGACAAACTCCAAATTCTGAGCCCAGAACAATAGCCCCGTATTCCCTTTATGCTGCGCTAAGTGGGGGAGGGTATTGGGAGGCATGGTATAGATTTGGTGCGAAAAGGGCTTACAGAGGTGGGAGAGAAGCATTTACATCATAAGTCAGGGCAATTAGCATTTCATCTTTGGTATCAGCCTTGATTCCCTCTACAATCCACATTATTGATTAAAAACGTTAGTGACTATAAATAATACCAAGCTTTGTGGGAATCCTTAATGTAGCTGGGCTACATTCTATTTATTTAGTTTATTTATCCAGCAGTAACTTATGTTACTTCACTGCTACCAGTTTTGTATTTGTCCCTCTAGTCTATAAGAAAATTGAGAAATTTTTGGTTCATCTCTTGTCAAAGATGGTACACAATCACTCCACTCTTAAATTATATGTAAAAAAAAAAATTTTAGTTCATCTGATGTATACTTATTGGTTTCTATTATATAAATAAAATATTTAGTAAGTCATAGTTTATACAGAATCTGTTTATAAAAATATCTAAAATAGCATATTCAGACTTATCTCTATTTTCCAAAATATTAATTTCTCCCTTTTTGGAAATTAGGACAATTCTCCATATTCAATCTTTTTGGCATTTTTCTAATTCTCTATTATTCCTGATACATTTAACAGCTATCCTATAAAGAAATATGAAAACCTATAATTTAACTAACATGTTTAAAATCTTATAGATGTATTAAATTTATTTTTAATTTTTCAAGTTAAAAATAATAATAAAATAGATTTTTGTACTTATGTATTTTATACACATATATATTTACTATATAACATATATTAGAATTTAATTATTTATAAATTCATAGTAAATATAAATGTAATATATAAGTACACACATTTGTATATTTGGTATCACTCTATTGATATTTATAGATAAAAATAAATATTTTGTAAGAAAAATTTCATCATGACTGTTAAAATGGGATTCTTAGAACTCGTGCAAATGTAAAAAAATGTGCATATTCCAATGGCTGTGAGCTATTTTTAAAATAATAATTAACTATAAGGAGTAAATCTGTAGAGGGAATCAAGGCTGATACCAGAGATGAAATGCTAATTGCCCTGACTTATAATGTAAATGCTTCTCTCTCACCTCTGTAAGCCCTTTTCACGCCAATTGCCCTGACTTATGATGTAAATGCTTCTCTCTCACCTCTGTAAACCCTTTTCGTGCCAAATCTATACCACGCCTCCCAAGACTCTTACCCCACTTAGCCCAGCATAAAGGGAATGCGGGGCTATTGTTCTGGGCTCAGAATTTGGAGTTTGTCTCCTCTGGGCCCATGCACATAAGTAAAGATCGTGCTCTTAACCCCTCAGTGTCTGGTCATTTCATTTTTCCGTAACAAATCTACTCTAATTTTAGGATTATTTGTAATATTCAATTTTATTTATAAATTATACCCCAAATTTTTCCTTAGAGATAATATAAACTATGCTTACCTTATATGTATAGAATAATTATTTTAATATTCCATTTGTCAAAATAGCATATTAAGCAACTTATATTTCTTTAAAAAATTGTCTGTATTGTAAAAATATTTGGGTTTCTTGTTTCCCATCCAAGGGCTGTTGTCAATACCACATGTAAAAATGTGTGTTGGACAGAACTTGATGTTGATGAACTGTGTGAGTGATGCCACCTTGCATGGCTGTGGCAACACACACCCCGAGAGTTGTGGCCTAGGCTTGGGCCCCAACATGAAAAAGGCTAGGAGGTCATCTTTAGGATTTTATTTTCTTTGTATTTTCAAGTTTAAATACAATATCATGGAAGTTTAGGATTCTGAATAGTTTTTTTTAAGGGTTTTGAATTAATTTCAAATCATGTTTCAGGGAAATGTAGCCTGATCTTCTCCTAAATCTCTCTAAAGATACTGTGTACAAAAGTAATCTGAAATTCAATGTAAAACCTTCTTTAGAGATGGATTTAATTTTTAAAAATTCACAAAAGAATATCACTGATATTTTCTAATGCCTGCTGGTCCATATTTTACAGGTGATATATAATGTAAAAACAAAAACAATAATAATTCATTTTCATTTAATTCCTTATGTTGAAAAACCCTAAAACTCATTTTATAGGTTGTCAAAATTCATTGTAATCAATGAATTAAGTTAAAAAAATAAGAATATTACCCCTCTCTTCATTTAAAAATTTTGAAACATCTCAAGTAAGGCAAAATGAACTCAGGTTACATATATCCTTGAAAAATGTTGATTTCATAATATGTGTTTCTTCTCTTAAACTACTTGTTTAGTCTTGCTAATATATATCAATGTTATTTTCACTTTAAAGATAAAACTGTTCTTAAGATAAAATAGGTGGGTATATGCCCAAAAGATATGTACACAGAGGGTGATATGTTGCTGCAAAATCTTAAATAGTGAGGAAGAAAAATAATGTATGGAGTAACCTCTATTTATCAATTAACATCACATTAAACAAGAATAGAAGGAAACTTGGTTGATTTAAATAAAATTTAGCAAACCTAAACACATCAATTTTTCACATATAAAAGCAGGTATTTGTGTAACTAGAATGTATAGTAATTTAGAGATTGTCAGATATCACCATTGCACTTGAGTTTATGATTGAATGCTCTTGAAGTTCAATATAAGATTTGAAGCATTGTAAATCAGTTTATAAAATATATAACTTGAAGTCATCAGTGTAAAACCTAATTTTATAACAAGAAATAATTTAGAAGTGTCTGTATTCTTTTATAACATAAAAAAACTATAAATGAGATTTCTGATTCATTTTTAATACACAAGCTGAATTCAAACTTAATTACAGATGTAGTGTTGTTGTTATCATTACATACCATTTAAACTAGCAAAACTGAGGAAGAGATATTAAAATGTAGTTAGCACACTATGTTATGTGTAAGATAAATGCACCTGGAATGTGAAGAATCTGAAGATTTTTTCTGTTATAAATTGAATTATATACTGAAATGATAGAAACTTTGGATTAACAAAATCAATGAGTTTTTATTACCTCTGCTTGTCTTTGTAATGTCTATGACAACAAAATTGCAAAACATAAAGATCATTAAAATATTGCTTAAGAAAACACTGTTTATAAATTACACAGAATGGAAAAATAAAGAATAAATGTGTTTTTGTTTTGGTTCTCATAAAAAATTTGTAAGTATTCAGGATCCAAGAAGGCGGGGAAGTAAACAGAAGCTACATTAACCTCTAGACTGTGTAAAAGATCTACACAGTCTAGAATTATAACTGAATTGCAGAGAAATCATCCAGAATAACCAACAAAACAATAATGGAGAGAAACCTCATAACAATGCACAGATAGAAGAAACAACTTCATCACAAAATGACCAGTATGGAGTGCAGAGGTGACATGAGAGGGTTGGCTGGGTTCCCACAGGTGGTAGCTGAAATGCTTGATGGAAATTCAGTGGCTGGGGTTGTCCCCCTGAGAAATATGGGGTCTAAACCACAAACTGGGCTCCCCAGCTTACAGCACCACAGTCAGGAAAGGAACCCAGATAATATCCAGCTAAGAAAAGCAACAGGGTTTCTGCCTGCCAGGAACAGATGTCTGGAGTCACAGAGAGCCTTTTAAAGGGCCAATGCACATAATTTCATTTGCAGCAACTTTTGCTGGGCCCTGGTAAAGTGGAGGCAGAGTTGACAGGAGATGCTTGAGTAGAGTCTGGGATGGAGGCTTCGAGAGAGAACTGAGGGAGCAGCTCCCAAGATCCCTGTGCTGAGTCATCCCCCATATTGTAGGAGCCATTTTGCTCAGGCAAAACAGTTCCCTCCAAGTGGCATCATCATGAGGGAAAGCTATAGCCCTACCTATAAGAATTACTCTGCCCTACCCTATGGTGCTTAAGCCTGACTGCTGATTTCAGATTCACTAGATTAATGACACAAGGAGACAGCCACAGACTGTGGTTCTCTGGTAGCCTTAAATAGGCTGCTTAGCACCAGACAGAGAAAACATCTGACATCACCAGGGGAAGATCCAGACAGAGAAAACAGTGAGATGAATCCCACCGTGATCTTCCTCATGATTTGCATTATTTTTTCTCCTGCATAGCTTTTTAACATTCATTTCTTGCCCTACAAGTTTGTGCATATTGTCACTAATTTTTATATTAGAGTTTACTTCAAGTCTCATATTTTGCTCCTCCTTTCTTTTACTGCATTTTAACTTCTTCTTTCGTTTTCTTATTTTCATTTTAAATTTTATTTTCTCTCTTGCTATGACTTGTTTCCATTCCATACTCTTACTATTTCTCCCCCATCTAGACTCTCAAAACCATTTTTCTTGTCATTAGTCATCTCATATTATCATTCCTGTTCTTAAAAGACCCTTATTCTTTCTCCACCTTTATCAATCTTTGCTCAACAGTTGTGGATATGGTGGTTGTTATTGCATTTATCCAATTTTATTTCTAGATCTTTACTACTTTTGTATTTCAAATCTCAATTTTTACCATTGCCCTCTCCTACTCCATTCATTTTACATTTCAAATTTTCCCCATCTCATAATCCCCAGAAATGGAGCTAAATGAAACTGAGGTGAACAAATTATCAGATATTGATTTCAAAATAGTGGTCATAAGGATGTTCAAGGAGCTCAGTGATAGCTACTAAGAAGTCCGGGAAAGCTACAAGGAACTTACTGGGAACTATACTAGCATGAGAAAGGACATAGAAACTACCAGAAAGAGTCAGGAGTAAGTGAAGAATACAATAGCTGAAACTCAGTAGAAGAAATTAAAAACTGACTAGATGAAGCAGATGATCAAATCAGTGAGCTGCAATACAAAGAAAAAAAAATTCCCAGACAGAGCAACAAAATGAAAAAAGACTCAAAACCAATAAAGAGAGTTTAAGGGAGCTGCAGGACAAAATGAAACATACTAGCATCCATATCACAGGGATACCAGAAGGAGAAAAGGAGCACGGTATAGAAAACCTATTTGAAAAATTTATGACGGAAATCTTCCCTAACTTGATAAGAAGAAAAAGTCATACAAACCCAGGAAGCACAGAGGGTCCCAATCAAAATGAACCCAAAGAGGCCCACTCCAAGACACATCATAATTAAGATGGCAACATTCAAAAATGAAAAGAGAATCTTAAAGGCAGCAAGAAAGAAACAGCTGGTAACATACAAGGGAACCCCAATAAGGCAGTTAGCGGATTATTCAACAGAAACAAGACAGAAGGGAATGGCAAGAAATATTCCACCTAATGAAAAACAAAGGGCTACAAACAAGACTGCTCTATCCAGCAAGACACTCATTTAAAATAGAGGGCAAAATAAGGAGTTTCCCAGACAAAAACAAAAAGGTTGAAAGAATACACCTACACCATATCACCATTGAAACAGCTGCTAAAGAGACAACTTTAAGTAGATTAAGACAAAGATAGATAGATAGATAGATAGATAGATAGAGAGAGAGAGAGAAAGAGGGAGAGAGAGAGAGAGAGGACCACCAGTACAAAGAGAAAAAATGGCAATGAAGAAGTACCTTAATCGTAAGTGGATTAAATGTTCCAATCAAAAGGCAGGGTAGCTGAGTGAATATGAAAACAGGACCTGCACATATTTTGCCTACCATAGATTCACCTCAGAACAAAAGATCTACACAGTTTGAAAATGAAGAGATGGAAAAAACAAATACTCTAAGCAAATGGACATTAAAAAAAAAGAAAGAAAGAAAACCACCCTGGGGCAGCATTACTTATATCAGACAAAATACATCTCAAAACAAAGGCTACAGAAAGAAACAAAGAAGGGCATTTCATAATACTTAAGGTAATAACCTATCAAGAAGATATAATGTCTGTAAACATATATGCAATAATATAGGAGCACCCAAGTATATTAGGAAAATCTTGGAGGACTTCATGAAAGATACTGACAGGAACAAATTCATAGTAGGGGATTTTAACACTCCATTAATAACAGTGATTAGATCTTCCAAGCAAAGAATCAACAAGGATATTGTGGCACTGAACAGCACTGTAAATCAAATAGACTTAATTGACATACACAGAACTTTTCACCACAAAAAAACAAAATATTCACTCTTTTCGAATGCATATGGAACATTTTCAAAGTTAAACCACATAATAGGATACAAAACAAGCCTCAACAAATTCGAGAAACATGAAATCATATCAAGCATCCTCTCAGGACACAATGGCTTGAAACTAGACACCAACCTCCATGAAAATAATCAAAAACAATCAAATTCATGGAGACTGAATAACAAACTATGAAATAATGAATGGATTAACAATGAGATCAAGGAAGAAATAAAAAAGTTTATGGACACAAATGAAAATGAATACATAACAGCCTAATAACTATGGGACACAGTGATGGCAATCCTGAGGGGGAAGATCATAGCAATGCAGGACTAACTGAAAAAGATTTTAAAATTTCAAATAAACAACCTAACCCAACATCTATAACAACTGGAGGAGCAACAACAAACAAAACCCAGAGCAAGTA